>BHFT01055893.1:0-25638 GCA_004320025.1 Laticauda laticaudata
ATGTATTATATTAAGTGTTATAAATTTAGGGGAAAGATATAAAGGTGTCATACTCCAATCAGTGATGACAGGAAAATTTTTGCTTTAATGAGAAAAGATAATAGACAGCTGAAACAGGACAGACAAAGGTATTTGTTTGATATTTTGTTTTGTAATCAATAAAGTTTGTTTTTTTTAAAAAATTAAAATAAAGCATTTGCTTGAGACTATTCATGAGTGATCTTGTGGTTTGTGGGGACATAGAGCCACTTCTGAACATTATCTCATTACTCTGGACTTCAAAAAAAAATCAGCTCCTTTTGTCTAGATAATTCTTCCTGAATATCCCCATCAAGGTCATCTTCTTTACACAAATAAGATTGCTTTACATCCATTTATTGTAATGGTATGTGTTGTGCCTGTGCAGCAGCAGACACAGAATAGCCTGGTGTTAATAGTGCAGGAAAATACAGTTATTTAATTGGCTACTGGTGTGGCAGGCAACCACTATATAAGGGAGCCTTCCAGCCATTAGCCCTTGTGGTGTTGCAGTTGGAATTGAGTACTTACCAGTAAACATTGATTGCTGATCCATTGTCTCTGTCTCCTTCCTCCCCAGGACATAATAGAATGTGTGGATGACCTTAGAGATTGAGGAGAAGAGATGCTGCCTAAGAAACAATCAGGGCAAGAGGAGGGGGAGTCCCCAATGGTTTAATATTCAGAGAAAGAATTTAAGAAAGACCTGCCCTCAATAGATCAAGCAGTTAAAAGTTTGCATTTAATGTAGTTTTACAATAAAATACAATTAGTTAATCCAGTCATGTTTTCTGTCTAGTTTACCTGGGAGGGCTGGCACACACACACCAAACACACACAGAGAGAGAGAGAGAGGGAGGGAGGGAGGGGGAGAGAGAGAGAGAGAGAGAGGGGGGGGGGNAGAGAGAGAGAGAGAGAGAGGGGTGGGGGTGGGGTGAGAACTTGGAATTATTTAGTCCAATGTTTTAAGGAAATGACATTTCTTTAACAACCTTGTATATAGTAGTCATCCTAGAAGTCTGTTCAATTGGGCACCATAATTATCATTAACTGCCTTGTGAGAAGGTTGCTAGAAATTTTCTTGTTTGTAAATGATCATGGTTTCATTATTCTCAACTGTTGTTTGTACAACCTATAAGCCAGCCTGGACTTCAATAACCTTAAATGTTCACATAGTCAGAATGTCCTTTGGGTTCTGAGCAGAAATACTCTGCAACAGTTAAGAGGAAACAGAAACATGGGACTAATAGATACATATTATTCTAAATGGAAGTTATGTAAAGATTCTTTGTAAGTGAAGGCCATAAAGGTTTAATAAATGAATCTTTGAACTGAATGCAGAGCAGGCAATATTAGAGCCCACCTTTGCATAGAAATGCCATCCCACCACTAGAAAGATCTTGTGTGGAAATGCTGGGGCCATGTGATTTTCCCCAAGAAGCTATGAAATGCTACCTTGGCCACTTTGTTCAGTGAAAGGAAGAGCCATTATTTGTGTGTCTCAAGATTAGTCCAAGGTTGGCTTGTTATTTTAGCTGATACTTCCATTACAAATTATACTTTCTGCAGAAGGTAACCTCCATTGGAAAAATATTTCTGAAGAGATGACTTACATGTACCAATTTGCCTTTGAGTTTCCTTGTTTTATGCTTCATTATAAATAATTTAGAATGGAGAAATGCTATTGTTAAGTGCTCAAAAGCACCTTAGGATTACCCAGATGGAGATGAGATTCCATGACTCTTTTCCAATATCAAACATAACCTGGAGGGGCCTTGATCAAACATTTTTTGTAAGCCACAGCTTTCATTTGTTGGTGACTTATCTGACTTCATATTTGACTCTGGATTGGGTCACACTCCTTTTTAAGCAGCAGATCCAAGATCTGAAGAAAGAACTCATAGAAGAGCTGGTAGAACCATGATAGGGGTCGTATCAGGAGACCTTTTCTATACCATTTTTGGGCCAAAATTAACACAATAACAATGATAACAGTGACCTTACCTTTGTCACCTCACATGTGAGCTACTGGAACATGCAATGAAGCTGCCTTTGAAGATTCATGTGGTCCAAAATAGATTCTATTGCTTGACAGGAATATTTTTGACCAGAATGTGTGTTTCCTTAAGGCTCTGTCCCGCCGCACTTACAGATGCAAAGAGGATGTAAAACGTTTAAAAAAGCTTGCCATCCGTTGGAAAATGCTATGCATCCATTGTGTACTCATTGCTACGTGTTTCATACGCTGTAATTCCGTCGAGTCATTGCGTACCTCGTTCTCACTTATGCGATCTTCATTCCATGCAATGAATGATTTTGAACTTCACAAAAATTTGTGGATATGGGATGAACTTTTCCACTTGTGTATGAATGTAAATCCAGAAACGAGCACAAATGTTCTAAGATGGATGAGATGGATGGAAGGATGCATGGCTGCGAATGGAAGAAGAATGTCATGGATAGATTAATGGTATGAGTGATGATAATAATAAACAAACAAATAAATTAAATTGAGTGTGACAGGAACTTCAAATCTATTGATAGGAACTGATAACACATGTCCGTTTATAGACATACCGTTAAAGCGTCCAACTGTATCCTCTCGACGCACTCTGGGCATTCCTCGCAACAGCACTCATCATCACACTGCAGCTGAAAACGGAAAGAGGGAGGAAACAAAAAGGTACACGTGAAGCGTCTAACAGCGTTAAGTAAGCAATGGAACTAGAAAGGATGCACAATGAACGGTTTTGCATCCAATATATATTCCGCGCCGGGACGAGCCGCCTTTCTTTCCTTTAGGCGTACGTGAATGGCATCCGCTCACTGCTAATGCGTCGCTTCAGCAATTCTCTCAACCCCCGGAACCCCTTCGGAGGTTTGGGTTCCCAATTCTGCTTCAATTCCGTTTCCATCTCTAGGGCTTCCTATGAACCATTCCCACTACATACTACCACACGTCCATTCTTTTCCGTTTTTGTTTATGCAAATTTCAACCACTTTTGGTGAGTGATGACAACGGATGAGCCACCCCATCACCCCCAAAATTTTGCTCATCTGCTGTGTCCTTTATGCATATGTTTTGCATCCGTCGGCCAGTGGGACCGGGCCTTTAATATGTGTTTTGATCCCTGGTTGCGATTTTTTCCATCCTTCTTCTTGTTTTCTTTCTGTGTATACTGCTAGCTTTGCCGTACTTGTATTTCAGTCCAATTTGGACTGGATTATTTGGTCTTCTATAGACTTTTTGAAAATAATGCCAGAATTCACGAATGCTATTTTTGAATTTTGTGAGTTCATTTTCTACTTTTTCTTTCCTTATATTACTGATTCATATATATATATATATTTGGGGGGAAGGTTAGAGGGAGAGAGAATGAGAACTATATGTATGCATCAGTGGTGGGATTCAATTTTTTTTACTACCGGTTCTGTGGGTGTGGCTTGGTCAGTGTGGCAGAGGAAGGATACTGCCAAATCCCCACTCCAGGGAAAGATTACTGTAAAATCTCCATTCCCTCCCCAGCCCACTAATCTGCTTCCCAGCTCTGTTCTCCTATGCAGGGCAACCAAAGAAGACCCAGCTGATCAGCTGGGACTCAATGGGAGGCAGAGAATAGATGGGGGCAGGGGCAATCAGAGGTGGTATTTGCCAGTTCTCCAAGCTACTCACAATTTCCATTGCCGGTTCTCCAGAACTGGTCACAACCTGCTGAATACCACCTCTGGTATGCATGCATAATTCCATATGCATTTCAGTAGTGTAAAAGGCAACAGGGAACTCAAAGTACTCAAATTTATGACACTATTCTTAAAAATATCATTCTGAGTGAAAGACCGAAGAAAATTCAGCTCTCCTATTTTTTAAATAAGACTAGGTGATTCAACTTTAGAAGACCCATTCAGAAAGAAGTACATCCAAAAATTTCTGCCTCACTTTTACTTTGGACCCATCTGTACCTTCAATACAGAGGTGGTATTCAACAGAGTCTGATCAGTTCTGGAGAATTGGTCAAGGAAATTTTGAGTAGTTAGGAGAACCAGCAAATACCACCTCTGACTGGCCCCACCCCCATCTATTATCTGCCTCCTGAGTCCCAGATGATTGGCTGGGTCTTCTTTTGTTGCCCTGCACAAGGGAACAGACCTGGAAAGCAGGTTAGTGGGGTGGGGAGGGAATGTGGTTTTGCAGTAACCTTCCCCTGCCACGTCCACCAAGTCATGCCCACTAAGCCCACCATGCCCACCAAGTCACTCCCACAGAACTGGTAGTAAAAAAAAATTGAATCCCACCACTGCTTACTATTAAATTATGAACAGAAAGTGTTTGTGTTAGTTCTGCTCTCTGAACCAATAGTGTGAGTGACATTCTTGCTCTCTTATGTTAGAGAGAATAAAGGAACTCTATGGAGTAAGTCATATATAAGCCCTGTGTGCCTGAGGTGGAGGATTGAAAAAATACCAGAGGGCTGTTTTTATAGCTTTTGTTCTCAAGATCTTCTGAAACAGTGGTTTAAATGTGCAGAAAAGAAAGGCTTCTAATAAAATGCACTGATGTAGCCATAATTCTGCAGGCTGGAACTGAGTTAGCCACAAATAATCCCCATTAGAACAGTGGCAAGTAATTTAGGCTGATCAAAATGAGCAAATCTTTGTGGCCAGAGTAATTCACCTTATCTTGTCACACTAAATTGAGGCAAGTGGACAAACACACACACACACACATACACACACACTTGAGTCTTTGTCTAAATTGTAATCTTTGTAATGTTTTCTTGACTTTCAGATAGGTGTCTTTTTGGTAGATATCAATTTTTTTTGAAATACTATTGCTTTTTGATTCTATGAATCCCTTCCCTCCCTCCCTTCCTTATGTTATACAATATGATCATATATTGTTGGGAAGTAAGATATTTCCCCAGTGTGCATTCCCTAGCCAAACATGGCTATCTGGTCTTGGCCAAAATGCTAGAGTATTGACCCAGGATGGCTAGTATTGTCAGTGTTAAATTAACTGAGATATGCTTTAGACCAACCAAATTAGCCCAATTGCCTACATTCTGTCAATCTATTGAATCATTAACTAACAATTCCAGCTAATATATTGGGTTTATACAACATTCAAAACCACAAGCTGATCCACCATATTTTATTGAACATGCTACATGAAGTTTCCAGTTTTCTGGCCTACCTAGAAATGCTAAGGATTAAGCCTGTTGCATTTTTTATTTTATTTTAGCTGTAAAGTCTCACCTTGGTGCTTTCACAATGCTGAATAATGAGCTCTATGTTCTACTTGAGATGCTGTGAGTGATCTTAGGACCCTGAAATTGGGTAAGACATAGAGGATGACAGTTGTGGTGCAGTCCTGCAGGCTATTTTTGCTGACTGCCAGCTGCTAGCAGTTCGACAGTTTGAGTTTCACCAACTCAAGGTTGACTCAGCCTTCCATCCTTCCAAGGTTGAGAGAACCCAGATTGTTGGGGGCAATATGCTGACTCTGTAAACCACTTAGAGAGATTTGTAAAGCACTGTAAAGCAGGAAATAAGTCTAACTGCTATTGCTATTGCTGTCAATTCAAATGTTTCTGAACAAGTTGTTAGCCATTTACAGAGGTCAAAAAAGTCTACTGGGCAAATATCACATGATTCTAAGTGGATTAAATACAGCCTGATTCAGTTCCTTTGTGTCTTTACTTAACAAGAATGGTAGATATTAAGAATCCATTTTTGAGGCTGTCAGGAATGAATTCATTCTCTCCTCCAGACATAAACCATCCCCACCTCTCATTTATCTGCCAGGGATCCCGATTAATCCATTTAGCCTGCCTCGCTAAATTGAAAGTGGCATTACTGCTGATTTTCTTTGGTGAAACTTAAAAGGTATTCTCTTTTCCCCATCTCACCTCTTAGCAACAGCAACAAAGCTTGCATTAAAGTGGAATAAAGAAATGATATTACAAGATCTATTATAATGCCATTATCATTATATAGAACATATGAAAAGGATGTCAGGTGGGACTCACTGCCAAAAGGATCTGGGTGAGGAAGTGAATCAGTGGTGGGATTCAATTTTTTTTACTACATATTCTGTAGTAATCTGTGTGGCTTGGTGGACGTGGCAGGGGAAAGATACTGTAAAAACTCCAGTCAGAAGTGCTATTTGCTGGTTCTCTGAACTATTCAAACTTTCCACCACTGGTTCTCCAGAACAGGTCAGAACCTGCTGAATACCACCTCTGAAATGAATGATGAGGCGACATGAATCCAGTAATGCTGGGTACAAACATTGATAGCTACAAAAACAGGGTGTATTGCTTGCCTATTGTGCACAAACTATGGCTTTTCTAGCTGTTCCTGTTGTGGCCCACCGGCAGCAGAGTCTGACAGTAGTGAGGAGTTTGGGGAGGAAGCCGGCCCATTCCTGGAGGCTGAGGAAGGTTCAGATGAGGGCTTTGCATCAAAGGCAGAGATGGGGCCAAGGCAGGCTGCCAATCATCAGCTGCTGGTGGGCCACAACAGCAGTGAGGTGGGGGGAGCTTCTGGAACCAGTTTTCAGCCAATGCATGTGCAGAGCTGCCAAAAGGAAGGCACAATTATGAACTCAGGGTTGACATGGGAGTAAGGCCATAGGTGGACAATGAATGTCCCCTCCCATCAGAATTAAAAGAGAAGTGGGGCAGAGCCAGCTTTCAGGGAGAAGGGACGTATAAGCAGAAGTTCCTGCAAAACATGAGTCAAACTTTGTAATAAAATGGATGGCAACAAGACAGTGATTCAGCAAATTTAAAGAAGACAGAGCGACATTGTTGCAATGTGTGAGTGACACCTGCTGGTAGCAGAGAGAGAGAGAGAGAGAGAGAGAAAGAAGAATGGACAGAAGATACATAATAATTGATTGTAACAAAGCTAAGAAACTAAGAAGGCGACAATTGTGACTACCGAATATTTTGTCTTATATTTAGAAGACAGCTTAGAGAACTGAGAGTGACTAAAAAACTTTTTTTTCCCTTTTTTTGTGTACTTCAAGAATTAGAGAATTGGAATTGAACTTCTCCCATTTTTCTTTTTTTCCCTTTTTTATATCTCTTGGATTTTGGAAATTGATAATAGTGTAAAGGTATATACAATATTTGTTAATAGATATAATAGATTCAGATATTTGATATTTGTTATTAGATTCCCTACTAATGGTTTGATATTACTATAAAGTGTACATTGTATAGAATTATTTAAATTAATCAATTAATATACTCATAATGATGATTAATATATTATTACAGTATCAGTAATATTATTACATTATATTATATATTTAAAGATAGATATGTATAGTGACACCTGACAATTTATGGTGGAAAGATTATGGACATAGATATAGACTTTAAGCTTATAATAATCTGACTTGAATTAACTTTTTTTTGGAAAAAGAGGGGTAGAAGAATACTAATATAAATTATTAGTACAATATTGATGTTGATAATGGAAAAACTGGGATTACTGAGTATCAAATAAGGGATGAAATAATGTTTGAGTGATTGTTGATTATTGAGTATATAATACTGAAATATAGAGCATTTAATAGTGGGGAAGAACAATAGGGAGAGTGGGGAAGAACACTGGGGAGAAACATTGTGATATTGTGCTATAAAAGAAAGGGAAGGTAAAGAGTAACAGAAGTGGAGGAATTTGAGAAGAAAGGAAAGAATTGGGAGTGGTAGGTAAAAAATAACAGTGATAAGATTGCTTAATATGACAAGTACTACAAATGTATCTAATATAGGTACAATTAGGAAGATTCCCAGACAAATGATGACAACGACAGCCATGGCAAGTCCCTCCACACAAAGGGCTATTGACAAAATGCTTCCAAAAGAAAGATCAAATTCTATAAAGGACTTACAAGGCCTAATGTTGGGTATGCAAGAGATGGTGGTTAAAAATCATGAAGACATGAAGAATGAGATGTGGGCAGTGAGATCTGAACTAAAGGAAAAGATACAAATGAGAAATTTGAAGCTTTTCAACAAGAAGTCAGGAAAAACCAGGAGAAAATTGTAGAAATTGAGACTAAGATGGATAAGGAAGAAAAAAGGGTCGACGAGTTAACGGATTGACTGGAAAAAGCCAACAAGTTATTAAAGACAATGGTAATTTTCTTGCAGGTAGAAAAGGCAACCCACTTCCTCAGATTTCAAAATCTGAAGGAAGAAAAGGGGGAAATTCTACCGGAGGTTATGGTGGAGATATTGGCAAAGACATTTGGGATGGACAAAGAAGAGATGTTTACAGAGATGGATGAATTGTATAGAGTTCAGACAAACTATGCAAGGAGGTTTAACCTCCCAAGAGAAGTCCACGTCCGATTAGTTAAAAAATCGATCTGGGATGAAATTTTACACAAGACAAGAGACGAGCCAATGGAATATGCTGAAAAACAAATAATGGTGTTAAAGCAAAAACCAAGAAAAGTAAGAGAATTAAGGAGAATTCCTGTCACTTTCTAACATCAAAGTTGATAAAATATAATGTGAACTTTAGGTACCTAAGGGTATCATGGTGACATGGCAGGAAAAAAGATATAGGCTGGATTCACTTGATAAAGTGGAAGACTTCTTTGACCAGCAATTTACAAGTGAAGATGAAATAGAAGAAGCAATTTCAGAGAAGGAACTGATAGAAAGAAAAAAGTAAGGAAGCAACAAACACAGAAGGAAATATGGTAGATAATAAAGAGAGAAGATATAGAAGAAGAAAAACTAGGGAGGAAAATAATGAACTGAAGAAAACTAGAATCACAAGAAGTACTAGACAGAGGAACAAGTAAAAATTGGGACAGTTGTGAATTGATATCATTGAACATTAATGGCATAAATTCCCCAGTAAAAAGGAAAAAAAACTGTTTAAGAACTTTCAGGATTAAATGTTGATATAATAGCCTTACAGGAAGTACACATAATAGAACAACAAAAATATTTGTTAGACAATAAAAAAGTAAGGAAAAACTTTTCTGCACTTGATGTACAAAAGAAAAGAGGGGTGGCACTATACATAAAAGAATGGATTCCAGACAAAGAAAATTTTAAAGATAATGAGGGTAGGATTTTGATGGTTGAAATTAAAATGGGAAACAGAAAGATTTTATTGGTAGTATTATATGCATCGAATGGCTCACAATAAACCTTCTTTCAAAAATTGTATAATAGACTAAAAGAGTTGCAGTATGAAGAAATTTGTATTTTGGATGATTTTCATGCAGTTGTTACTAAACTATTTGACTATAGGGGAAATAATACAAAATTAGAGAAGAAAAAAAATTACCAAAACCTTTTTTGATTTGAGGAAGGAGGTGAATATTTATGATGCATGGACAGAAAGAAATCCAGGGGAAAATCAATATCCCCATTAGGCATCAGTCCTGGTCAAGATTAGATATGGCATGGATGACAAAAAAAATTGATTTCTAAATTAACTGATATCAACATTGAGACAAACTTATGGACAAACCACAGTATGATTAGATTTAGTTGGATGGGGCAAAAGAAAATTGCAAGATGGACACTTCAAAGATCAATTCTAAAATATAAAGAATTTAATACTGCAGTGAAAAAGCAATTGGGTTTTTTTTCTGAAGAAAATAAAGAGGAGGATACATCTTCACAAAATAATTGGGATACAGTTAAAGCATCAATAAGAGGAGTGACAATAAAATATATGGCAAAAAAGAGACAAAAAACAACAAAGAAAACTATTTGAACAAGAATATAAAGATCTGGAGAAGAAATTACAAGAGGAACCACAAAAGAAACAAATTAAACTATGACTGGACTTATTAAAACATAAAAAAAATCTTAATAGAGAAAGAAGAATTAGGCCATCAATTAAAAATGACAAAGCAATATCTTTTTGAAAATGCAAACAAACCAGGTCATTGGCTGGCCCACAAACTGAAAAAAACAAAAAGAAAAGAGATTGATTATCAAATTAAGAAATGATCAAGGTGTCATAGAGTATTATGAAGATTATAGTTGTGACCAGGTGCACCATTGTTCTTAGATGCTAAAAAGACTTTTGACAATGTGAAATGGAATTTCATCTTGCAGCAAATCAAATATATGGATTTAGGACAAAAAAATCTTAATGTTATATTGGCAATATATGAAAAACAAGAAGCTGGAATTTTGGTGAATGGGGGAGACAACAAATAAATTTGAAATTGAAAAAGGAACTAGGCAGGGATGCCCACTATCGCCACTTTTGTTTATTTTGACTTTGGAGGACTTAGTAAGAATAATTAGGAAAGAAAAAAAATTAAAGGTTTAAAAATAAAAAAGAAGAGTTTAAATTGCAAGCCTTCGCGGACAATCTACTTTTTATTTTAGAAGAACCACAAAATTTGGGACCAAAATTTATAGACAGTTTAGAAGAATTTAGAGAAGTTGCGGGGCTAAAAATTAATAGGCAGAAAACAAAAATAATTACCAAAAATATGACAAATAAACAAAAGGAAGCTTTAGTAGTGAAAATGGGCATTCAAATTGTAGAGAAAGTTAAATACTTGGGCATTATCATTTTGGCAAGACATATGACACTTTAAAAGATAATTATGATCCATTAATAAAATGAATAGCTGAAGATTTGGAAAAATGGGATAAATTAAGACTATCCTTCATGGGAAGGATAGTCATAATAAAGATGAATGTATTACTCAAATTACTATTCCTTTTTCAAAATACTCCCATAAAATTGGAAAAAAAAGTTTTTTGATAATTTGAATAAAATAGCATTGAATTATATATGGCAAAAAAAACAACAACCAAGAGTTAAACTGAAGTTGCTGCAAGATGCCACAGAAAGAGGAGGATTTGGCCTACCTGACAGGGAACTGTATTACAGGGCTGCAATTTTAACTTGGGTGAAGGATTGGATAAACCATAGAAATAAAAGAATATTAACATTAGAGGGTTACAATTTGCAGTTTGGATGGCATACCTTCCTCTGGCAGTATAATCAAAAGGGCTATAGTTATGTTCAAAGACACAAAGTTAGACAGATTCTACATGGAACAAAATTAAAAGATAAATTTACATAGAAACACCTATTTCATGATCAACTTTAGAAGCATTGATGCATCCACATTTACTTAGACAAGGAAAAATTATCACCTATGAAGATATATTAAATGATAAAGGGGAATTACAATCTCGACAGGATTTGAAGAATCAAGGAATTGATGTGGAATGGTGGACCTATTTGCAGCTCCAATCAAAATATTTAAGGGATAAGAAAGAGTGGGGAATTAGTAGAATTAAAGCAAAATTGGATGAAGTAATATTAGGAACCGATGAGAAAATGTTAAAAACAATCTATAAAGTCTTATTGGAATTTAAATTGGAAGAAGAAAAAGTAAAGGAAATGATGGTGATATGAATGAAAAATGTTGGCTGTAGCATCAATTTAGATGATTAGCAAATATTATGGGAAAAGAAACAAAAAATGATGTTAGCCATACTCTTTAAGGAAAATTTGCATAAATTATTTTACAGATGGCACATACCCCCATCAAGATTGGCAACAATATATTCAAAACTCTCCCCCACTTGCTGGAAATGCAATAAAGAAAAAGGAACATATTACCATATATGATGGAACTGCAAAGAGGTCCAAAATATTGGCAAAAATACAGAAATGGCTAGAAGAAATATGTAGGATGAAAATAGAGAATAGAGCAGAGTTGTTTCTGTTAGGGATTAATATGAGGAAATATGATAAAGACAATAAATATTTAATAATTCATATAATTACCACAGCAAGATTGGCGTATGCACAACAATGGAAAAGTAAAGACACTCCAAATGAATTTGAAATAATTAGGAAAATCTGGAAGTGCGCAGAAATGGACAAATTGACAAAGGAATTAAAAAATAAAGATGAATCAGATTATTATAAAATATGGGACAAGTTTTATGGTTGGTTAGAGAAGAGATCAAGGGAATAAGGATTG
Organism: Laticauda laticaudata; assembly: GCA_004320025.1. Classification (NCBI taxonomy): domain Eukaryota; kingdom Metazoa; phylum Chordata; class Lepidosauria; order Squamata; family Elapidae; genus Laticauda; species Laticauda laticaudata. Next base: position 12,023 of record BHFT01055893.1, read on the forward strand.
ACTAAATGTATAATGAAAATATATATTATTATTATTGGACTTAGCAATGTAATGACAAAGATGGATGTTAGGAGGATTGTACCATGTTCAATATTTTTAATGTATTTTTTGTTTGTGTTTGTGTTTGTTTTGCTTAATAAAGAAAAAATAATTTAAAAAAGAATTAAAAGAGAAGCAAAAGGGGAGGGGGCTTTTTGCAGGAAACAACCTGCTCGTTTGTTCATTTGTTTGTTCCATCCTCGTGGAGATTTGTCTGTATAACCCAGCCCTTCCCTTCCAGCATTGAGTGTGGAACTATTTACCAGGCAGTGTTCCAGGATTGTTAAAGGTCTGAGCTAATTAGTATACCTTTGCCAAGCCATTGGCTGACTGTGAATAAAATAATTTCACATTAATGTAACAAAAAAGATTTTTGCTGGGACTCAGAATTGGGGCACTCTAAAAGTTTTGGGAACTTAGAGAGGGCTGTAAAGCACTATGAGTGGTATATAAATCTAAATGCTATTACTATTGGGCTGGAAGAGACCTCAGAAATCTTCTAATTCAACCCCTGTTCATGACAGGAGGTTCATGCTGCCCCAGTCAAATAGTTATCCAGTCTGTTTTCCCAGTTTCTGCCGAATAAAGATTTCCATTTAAATATATCGAAACTGATCGTGTCTGTGTCTCTATCAATATACTGAATGTGTATTACTCACATATTGCTAGTATTGTAACTGTTTCCTTTGCATACCTTTGTTTTTTAAGACGTGGGTGGGGATGGTGGGACATACATCATTTTTTAAGAAGTGAATTTTATGTATCCTGTTTTACTTATGAAAATTATTTCTAACTTTTTCTTTGTAGCACTTGAAGTAGATTTGTAAAAATAGTCCCTGTCTGGATAAGACTAGAAAATAGATTTTAATGGATGGAAACTGTCAGCTTGATAGTGTCCCATTAGGGTAATATTTCTTTGTTCCCACTCAGTTAAATTCTCTGCCAGCAAATCACAGAGTAGAATTGGGTTTCAAGGAGGGGTTTCTTGTTTTTGTTTTGCTCAGGTTGATGATGATCATAATGAGAGCAACAAACTGCTACTGTTTCTGAGATTTATCTTTTTGTCTCCATGGGAAGATCATGGCTATCCATACTTACTGCCTTGGTATCAAAGATGATAGTATTAAGATCTTAGTGGAAAATAAACAACTTTAAGAAAAGCAGAAGGCATAAAGCAGTAAGCTATGTTCCCTGGCAACCTAACCCCAAAACATAATTTTAAATCCTTTTGTAAATAAATGAATGAATGAATGAATGAATGAATGAATGAATGAATAAATAAATAAATAAATAAATAAATAAATAAATAACAAAGATTGGAGAACAGAGGGTAAGTGTAATCAATAAGAATATTCAATTGGTGAATTGAATAGGAATATAGGAATATAGGAAAAGAGCTGGGTTAGTCTGTAGTGTCAAAGGAAATGAGCTGCAGTTTGTGAAAGCATTTGCTTTTTAATAAAAAATAAAGTCAGCTGAAAATTTATTTGAAAACTGATTTTTTTATTACTATCAACAAATATGGTCAGTTGTTTTCCTTGCAGTGACAGGCTTCCTTCATTTTCAAGAAAATGTCTGCCATGCATTCATGCCTGAATAACCACAGTTTGATGGTCATTCTTTCAAGTAAAAATAGCATTCCATGAAAAAGCAACTGGTTTGACTTGCAAATCAGTTGCACAAGCACTTTTCCGAGACACAACCATCACATTTTGGTATGCAGCAAAAATGCTTTATGCATACTTCTTACTTCACCACACAAAATATTAAAAATACATTGTGCTGCAGTAAAGATATAATAAAATTAAGAATAAATATTCTTAATTTTATTACATCTTGACTGTGATACAATTTGGCACCACTGCCTTGATTTATGCTAAGGCACCATGGTGCAGTCCTGAAAGGATGAGAGAGAATAAATGTTGAAAGGGCTGAAAAAGAAAAAAAAAGCCATGGTCTGAAAATAACTTTAATTTTGTGGGCCCTCTGAAAAGGTTTCTGAGTTGAGGTCAATCCCTGGTGAGCACATGTAGGGCCAATTTAATGTGCTCTCACATCCAGAATTAATCAGGTCTGCCTTTGAAATCAACCAAGATCAGCTAGGTGTTGTCACATAACAAGATCAAAATACCAGGTAGCATGTGTGAATGTGAGCTACTGCTTTCCAAAGCAAATATTATTAGGTCATAGAGCCTAATAGGCAGCTTCCTGCATTCAGTCACCTTTTGTGAACATTTGTTGGTTTGTTTATTATAACAACAGTGGGACCCATTCTTCCTTTTTCTTCTTCCCTTCTTTTTTTTTCCCTTCCTTTGCCCCCTTCCTTCCTTCCTTCCTTCCTTCCTTCCTTCCTTCCTTCCTTCCTTCCTCCTAATCTCCTTGTTCTTTTCCTTCATCTCAAAAAGCAAAATGGCAAAGCACTCTAAAACATTTCAAAAATAAAAGCCTGTAAAACATAACAGAAGAGCTGAGAATTTAAGCAGCACGAAGCCAGCAGAAGAAATAAAATTAAATATCCTGAAGAGTTTGAATTTAAAAAAAATCCAGGAACAGGAGGAAAATAATCTTTTATGAAAACTGCTATATATAAGCATCTCTGGAATTTTGGTCTCTTTTTATGTTGTTGGTGTTACTGATATTATTATTATTAAAACTGTTATTCACCCTAAAATACAGTCCTGATGGCAATCATCTCTGAAGTTGCTATTTGGTCTGGAAAAGAAGTGGCAGATTCTTTTTCTCATAATCTTAATGGGAGAGATAATGTGTTAGTGTAAAGATAATTCTAGAGATGATACTAAAAGAAAGAACTAAACCAGTTTTAAGAAGCCCTTAAGTGACCACTTAACACCAAATGCAAGATCATCACAGAATTTTATTTCACCAGATTTTTTTAAAAACAAAAAGATTAAGTTACAGAAATCTTGACAACTGTATAATTGGGAAGTACCTTTCTGGCCCTTGCTTCCATTACTAATAGTATTGACAGTTTTAGGTTGGTGGAAGAAGAAGATATAGTAGCATCACATCAATGACCTAAAGAGTGGTGATGCCATGTCAATATAAAAATGGGTGGATTTAATATTGTAAATATCCAGGCATTATTTTTCTATCAGATACCAGAGTATCTCTTTTGCTTAATTTCTCAAGAGACAATAGTGAAAAATCAAGTCACTGATTTTCGACAACCTGCCATAGAGTTTTGGAAGTGCTGCTCTGTACATTTCAAAGAAAGGCATGCCACCTATTGGTCATGGAAACTGGAGGCCTTCTCATAACAAAATGGCAGCCAGAATAAAGCCCAAAAGAGAAGATTTATAAAATGTCAACATACTTCAATACCTTGTGTAATGTGAGAAAAACAAGCAGAGTGAATAAATCCCAACAAAAAAAAATAACTCTCAGGAAAAATTTGTCCTATAAACTGCAACTCCTACACTACAAAAACATTTGGACCATACATCTAGACCAGGATAAAGCAATAAACACAATGTGATGACCCGGAGTGTAACACAAATGTAACAAAATCCAAAACGTAAATAAATGTCCTTTAATGCCTCCAACTTGGCCCCACATAATTCTCAGTTGGAGATAAAACATACTCAAAAATGTACTCTTTCTTCAAAAGAAAGCAATACAGTCTGAACCTAATGAGCAGATAGAGGTGAAATAAAAAACCGAACAACAATGACAGAATTTCCACCATGAACCAGGATAAGTAATTACCAAATTCAAGGAGATAACAAGGCACAGTCTGTTGGAAGGATGCCAACGAAGATAACTTCAGCCCAAAATAAAACATACTCTGCTTCTGGCAACACTGTGTTGTGATCATCTCTCTTATATACTAGTCTCCCCAGCTGCAACCAATGAGGAGGATCATGGCCACTTCCTCTCTCGTAAGCCAAGTTGTTTCCTTCTCCATTCCTTCCTCCATGTCCTAGGATGCAGAAGGGATGGACCTGGTTCTTCCTCTGACTACCCAGCTGGCCTCTGCCTTTCCCCAGCCTCCTCCACAACCTCCAAAGCCACACCTCCACTCCCTGTTGGCTGTTCCTCCTCTCCCTCGAGTCCAACTCTACCAAGGGCATGACACACAATTTTCATAGACTTCTGCAAAGCCTTTGATTCAATAACGCATGACAAATTACTGCTGAAACTTAGTTCTTATGGCATCTCCAGACCCCTGCACAAGTGGATAGCTATGTTCCTGTCAAACAGGCAACAAATGGTCAAAATAGGAAAGGCCCTGTCAAATCCAGCACCATTTAATAGCGGTGTCCCCCAAGGCAGTGTCTTAGGGCCCACACTCTTTCTGCTTTACATCAATGACCTATTTGACAATATTAAAACAGCTGCATCCTCTTCACTGATGACGTAAAATTATTTAACATTACTGACAATGCTACTGCCCTGCAAAGCAACCTTGACTATGTGTCAGAATGCTCATGCAATTGGCAACTCCAAATTTCAACTAACAAATCCTCTTGTCCTACAGATTGGCAAAAAAAAACAGAGCACCAAATACAAGTTAGGCGGAAGTGATTTCATAGATGACCCTTACTCTGTCAAGAACCTTGGAGTGCTTATCTCAAATGATCTAATCCCCAGTAACAGCACTGCAAAAAAGGCTTTAAGAATTGTTAACCTTATTTTGCAAAGCTTCTTCTCCAGCAACATTGAACTGTTAACTAGGGCATTCAAAACCTTTGCCAGACCAATTCTTGAATACAGCTCATCCACCTGGAACCTGCACTGTATATTGGACATTAACACAATTGAGCAGATTCAGAGGTATTTCTCAAGAAAAGTACTCCATTCCTCCACTCACAATAGAATTCCCTATGCCTCCAGGCTCAAAATTTTGGGCCTGGACAATCTAGAAATGCACTGCCTATGGTCCAATCTAAGCATAGTTCACAAAATTGTATGCTGTAACATCTTGCCTATCAGCAACTTACTCAGCTTCAATCACAATAATACACAGGCAAACAACTGATACAAACTCAAGGTAAACTGCTCCAAACTTGTTTGCAGAAAATACAACTTCAGCAACAGAGTTGTCAATACCTGGAACACCCTACCCAACTCCATTGTTACAGCCTCAACCCCTCACAGTTTCAACCTTAAACTGTCTACTGTGGACCTCACCCCATTCTTAAGAGTTCCTTAAAGGCAGCGTGCATTAGCACACTAGTGTGCCTACCGTCCCTGTCTTACTGTCCCCATTTATCTGTATTTACTTCCTTTGTTCATATATATGTTCATACCTATACTTGTTATCTTGTACATGTTTGACAAATAATAAATAAATAAATAAATAAATAAATAAATAAATAAATAGATAGCCCTGCAGCTGCATAATAAGCAGAGAAAGAGAATCAGAAGGGACCTTCCATAATTTCTCAGGTTATAGAAGCCCTGGTGGCACAGTGGTTAGAATGCAGTGTTGCACACAAACTTTTCCCACAGGCTGGAGTTCAATCCTGATGAGGCTCATGGTTGAATCACCTTTCCATCCTTCCGAGATTGGTAAAATGAGACCCCAGATTGTTGGAGACAATTTGCTGACATTATAAACTGCCCAGAGAATGCTATAAAGCACTATGGGATGATATGTAAGTCTTAAGTGCTAATGCTGTAAAGGAGATAGTGGGAGACTTGTATTTTCAAACTTCCAAAACAGTAGAATTAACTCTATCTAGTCATGTTTTCTGTCTAGTTTATTCAGGAATGGTGGATATATTGAATCAATTAAAATTTCCATTCAGCCTTCACATAAACTATATGACAGATTTAGGGGATAATTGACAGTGGCCCAGACTGAGTTCTTTCTGAAATGGAGCAGTTTGCTAAAATTAATAAGAACTCCCCAGGCAACCACTCAACCTGTTCTTAGGGCCACTATTAAGGGTTTCCCCCAAGCTCCCTTCCAACACTAGTTCTATCTTCCTTCTTTGTTTTTCTTCATCCATTCCCAAGCATTCTCCAACCAACAATTGGTTGATTTCATTTTTTGCTCAACCATATATATCAGATATGAAGAGCAAAGAAAATGAGATCTGAGTGCCCTCCACTTTCTTCTCAAATATGTCATTCAAAATCACCCAAGTAGAGAATTAAAATCAAGACAAAATATATATATGTGGCACTGTATCTGTATTTCTGCTAATGTTATGGCCCTCTGCCTGAAAATAAATAAAACATGAAGCATTGGTAGTTTGTTTAAAAGCACAAAGACATTTGGAATTACAATTTGCCTGACATAAGGGTTTCTACTTCTGAAAAGCAGTTGCCAAGAGAATCCGTTAATCATCAGGTGAGATTCTGTACCACAGCGTCTTCATTTCATATCTTTTGAGTTGGTTTTTTTTCCTGTTAATCATAACAATGCATTAACAATGGGACCTCTGTATCTAGATGTGGGTGATCAAAATGGTACAGACTTTGTGTCAAATATCTCCAGAGCAATTTGTAGAAATTTATTGGCATTATCTATGAGAGCAAGTTATTCTATATTAAAAAAAATATGTTACTAACAAAACTGTTATTCATCAAATGATATGTCAGGTGTAAATGTATTGCAAATAGCTCATACTAGGTGGTATTTTCAAATTTGAGAGTCTCTTTGCCTGTCATTTATAAACTGGATGCAAAATAATGCTTTTTTTTCATGGAGGTCAAAGAGCTACAAAAAGACATGTTTCCTCAGCCTCAGCAACTTTAAGATGTGTGGATTTCAACTCCCAGAATTCCCCAGCTAGCATCTGTGAACTGGAGAATTCTGGGAGTTGAAGTCCATAAATCTTAAAATTGCTGAGATTGAGAAACTTTGGTCTACTATTAGTTTTTTTAATCTCTACCACATTTGGTTGTCACTGGATTTCCAAATAATTGGTTCCATGATTCCATTATATCCCCAGTAGTTCCAACTCAGGAAAAAGCATCTACATTCTACTTTGTTCTATCTTCTAGATTACTTTATTTAAAATGTTAGCTTCATTAGTCTTTCAGCATGATTGAAAGCTTAACAAATTCTTTTTTTTAAAAAAAAGAACATAATGTTCCCAACTTTTTTCTCTCCACAATCATAAAATCAAAATATCTCAAAAAGAGAAAGTGAATAGTATAATGAAATAGAATTGTCCCTGTAATTATAAAGTTCTTAACTTCTTAACGCTGAAGCCACAAAGATTCATCCCAATAGCCTGATTTCAACAGTCCAAAGAAGCCCCGTAAACCATTTGCCAAGGTCATAAGGCCTCCATCTCCTGGCCAGCCTCCTGATGAGGCTGGCTGAACTCAGGCTAATTAGTGTCACTGCTGAAAGTAGCGTCTTCCATCTTTTGCTAGCACCAGCCTTTTCTTGCAGTGTGTGTGGAGGAAGAGCAGTCAGAGTTAGTGATCTTCAACTGATCTGACAGATTTGCTGCATAACTGCCCACTCCTGTCTGCCTACTGAACTCTGCATTTCCATGGCTGTTTGTGCTGTGTCTGCCAGAGACCCAGACCTTCCTCTTGTGCAACTCTTTTCTTCTTTTAGGGGAAGTGATGAGAATATTAACTACATGTAATATTGAATGCAGGTTCTCCCTTGAAACTGATATTCCCACTTGTACATCAAATTATGACTTACTGGATTCAGAGGCTCAATCATAAATATGTGTGCAAGTGGAGGCAAAGAATTATTTAATAGAGAGGCATTCCAAAATATTCTCTCCAGTCCCCCAATCCCCAGAGCAGATCATTCCTCTGACTTTTTTTTTTATTGCCCCAGCAATTTAGGACCATGACTTTGTTCAAGATTCTGTGAATTTTTGCCTTGCTTGTTACCATCCAGACTTAACATAGTGTTATATTACACACTCAAAGAAGTAACAGAATCAGGGGCAACAAGCCACCATTCTACATGGCTGTAGGAGACCTGACCCATGCATAGCACAAACTCTTCATGTATAGGATATGTAATGGACTTCCCAAAGTCTGGAAAGAGGACAGGAGTTAATATTGCAAGCACAGAAGGTCTGCATGCCCTTCCTTTATCAGGAAACTATTGCCTAGATTTCTGGCACATTGATAAAATAATAAACAATTGAACAAATGATAATTTGAATGCTAAAGCTGAATGTGTGTGTGTGTGTGTGTGTGTGCGCATGTGTGTATAGTCAAATTTTTGGCAATTTAATCCTGTTCCCCTTTTAATAAAACTGTTTAAAAAAAACAGATAATCTGTGATAATCTTGCTTTTGGGTTGCAGGTGTTCATGAGGGGCTTCTTAAAGCTGGCTTAGGTTTTTTTTTTTAATGTCATCTCCAAAATTATCTTCACACCAATACATTATCAGCAAGAGAGTTGTGCTGATTTTTTTCCCAATGAGATGAGCTTGGGAATTTTCAGCCATTCTGCTCCCCTAATTTTCCCCTACTCTTATGTAATAAATCAGATTTTTATTTTAAAATAAAAGAAATAGAGGTTATTGAGCAAATTGACATCATCAGTTTTTGTAGGTGCTTCTGGGCAGCAGCTTTGAAAAATTACTGCTATTTTTCCCATGGGAACACTGACCTCCCAATCTTCCTGGAGATTGACATTCTTAGAGTGAAAAATACTGAGCTTGAGGGATAAGGAAGAAAACAACACAGAAAATATTCCAGCTATCTATCAAAGAAGAAACAGGAAACACCTAGAGTCCACAAGCCCACTCAGCCCCATATGTAGGAGAGAAATTGGCAGGTCATTTTTCCATCAGATGCTGAATGTAAGACTGAAGGATGGTAGAGATTCTGCAAATTATTACCCTGGAACTATTATTTGTATCCAGAAGGAGGAATATCTCATTTTCTGCCACTGAAGTTAAAGGTGGCTTGTTCAGTAGAACACAATGCCTGAGATGTTTAATGAGAATCAAAATAAGATTTGCCTCCCAGGATGAAACATTATACAATAATCTGAATAATATTGCATCCTTGCATAATCAGGAAATCTACTTCTCCAAGCTAGAACCTTTCTTTCAATTCTGGATTTCCTACAATAACCACCATTTCTATGAAAATAACAGTGCAATCAAAATAAGCCCCTGACCATATAGCCTCCATTGTATGACATAGAACTCAGCTAGTATATCAAGGAAGGAACAGCTGAGAAACTGTACATACAGCATTTCTTCTGGGCTTCATCCAATTGGAGTGATCTTGAACGCTTACAATTTCTCACTGCTGTGTACACACTTAGGGACACACACTTATTTTTACTCAAGCGTTAACTGCACTGATCAAGGAGATGGGTACACACAGAACCTTAGCAGAAGAGGGACTTTAACACTCTCTCAAGTTCATCACACTTGCAATGCTTGGTTTTCTTCTGCACAGCCTTCCTCTTCCTGTTTTTTGGATTTTGGCACCTTCTTCGGCCCAACTTCCTTTTTTTCCTCTTCCTTTTTGTTCTACAGCCCTTGGACTTACTGTACGATTGCCACAATTGAGCTGCCTTCCTCTTGTAGTTTTCCTTGTCATTATGAGGCTGTTGGTGCCACATGGTGCCCAGCCTTTTGGCCATTTGAATTACGTTCCAATTTGGATTGTCACACTTAAGTTTTGAGCGTCTGTCTTTCATGAAGAGGAAAAAAGCAGATTGAGGCCGTCGCTTTTGGCCTCGTTGCTTTCTTGTCTTTCCTAAACCTTTTCTCCTCCTGTGCGATTTTGCTGATCTTTTCAAGCAGCGGTTGCCCTTGGCCATTATTTCATCTTTCTCTTGCTTTTCATAGGATTGTTTTCACTATTGTGTTGAGCACCACTTGGGGAACTCAAGTTATTTCAGCTCTTTGGTGATGATCGTAACCGCTGCTTAAGATGAGACTTCGCTCCGTGATTTTGACATGCTCTTCGGGACCATGCCTAAAAGGGAGTTAACGCATGAAGATGGCCATATTGGAGGAAACCCTTCAGATGTTAAGTGTCCCTTCTGCTTTCAAAAGTGCTTTCCAGGCCAGAGCAACACCTACATTCAAATGTTATGCCATTATTCTGTAAGGGAGTAATATGATTGTGTCCTCAACTTCAAAATAAACCAATGAGAACAAGGACTGATTTGAGTAATTTGCATACTGACCTATTGACTTATGCTGAATCATGATTGCAAATAGGAGTATATCAAGTCACAAGGAACATCAGATGTGCTTTATTGGCTAATAATATATTGTGGTGAAATGTGGTTCAGAATCATAGAGGGAGGGCTGCTTTTCCAGAGGGCAAAGGAACAGCAGAGCTTGAAACATCTGGTGGCAGGAAGATATTAAGGTTTGACCCTTCCTAGCCATTCTCAGAGTACATCTTATAGGTATGCAGGGACCTTGGAGGCCTTCTAGTCCAGCCCCCTGCTCAACCAGGAGAATCTATACCATTTCAGAGGAGTGACTATCTAGACTCTTCTTAAAAACATCCAGTGATGGATGTCTTAAAAACATCCAGCGCCCACAATTTCTGGAGGCACACTGCTCCATTGGTTAATTTTCCTCACTGTTAGGAAGTTTCTCCTTAATTCCAAGTTGCTTCTCTCTTTGAATAGTTTCCAACCATTATTTCTTGTAGTGCCCTCTGGTGTTTTGGAGAATAATTTGATCCCCTTCTCAAATACTGGAATACTGCTATCATGTCACTTGTAATTCTACTTTTCTTTAGATTAGCCAAACCCAAATCCTGCTGTCATGCCCCTGTCAGATTCCAAAGGGGAGACTGAGCAGCTGACAGGGAGTGGGAGTGTGGCTCCGGTGGCTGTGGAAGAAACCGGAGAAGGGCAAAGTCCAGCTGGGCAGAGCAGGGGAGAGGTAGAGCAAGGCAGAGGGAATTCAAAGGAAAATCCAGGCCCATCCCCTCTTCATCCTAGGGCATGCAGGGAGGAACAGAGAAGGGAGCAATGTGGGTTGCATGGCTTACGGGGGAAGGAAAGGGCTGCAGCTGGGAACATAGTGTTTAAAAAGGGAGATTGTGAACAGCAACTTGTTGGAAGCAAATCACGAGTTATCTTTTATTGTCGAGGCTTATCTGGGTTCCTGGTGTCAAGGGTTGACACACACAAAACAACCGGAAACTTCAGACGTTAAGGATATCCTACCCTGTCCAGTTAATTGCTGCAGCGAGGTTTGTGTGGATTTTTATTTACAGTTTATATGTATTTTGTTTTTGGACTGAATTTCCTCCACTTAAAGACTGTTTTTGGGAGGGTTTTTTCACCAGCCAAAGGTAACTGGACATTGGGGGCAAAGTTGGAGATATTCAAAAGACTTTTCTTACACAGCTGCAGCCGTTCTTGTTTTAGTCTCTAGGCTTTGATCATCTTAGTTGTTGTTCTCCAAACTTTTTCCAAAGTCTCAACATCTGTTTTGTAGTATGGTGACCAAAATCAGTTACAGTATTCCAGGTGTGATCTTACTAGGGTTTTATAAAGTGGTACTAATACTTCATGTGGTCTTGATTCTATGCCTCTGTTTATACAACCCAGGATTATATTAACTTTTTTGGCTGCTTCTGCACATTGCTGGCTCATGCTTTTGATTTTTCCTGCCTAAATGTAAAAAGATAATTGTTTTAGTCTGGCAAGATTCTGTTTGTAGACAAACAACAATAAAGAAACTACTCAGAAGTAAGTCCTTGTGTCATTCTTGGGGTTTTTTTGTTTTGTTTGACACATATCCTCCATACTATGATATTTATTAATAACCACTTATCATTATTTTCTTTTATAAGATATCTATGTATTATCTATGTTTTTTTTTCATTCATTTTCCATAAGCCAAATCTAGCTAATTTTTCCTCCCCTAATCTGGGCACAATTGCTAGAACTCCTCATAAAGGCCATGCTGGCTGAAGAATTTTGATCATTGAGGATCACAAATATGAAGGGTGCTAGCAGTGCCCAAGAAGGGAGGGAGATTGAATACTGTAGTTGTAGCAACATGCAATCTTCCCTCCCTCTTTGTAAATACATGTAATATCAATGTATTAGAAATAAAATGGGGCTTCAAGTGTGATGCACAATTTGCCTGGTTTGACACACCCCAATCTCCTGGCCCTATGGATGTCACTAAGGAGAGTCCAGGATGGGGAAGATGGTACTAGTTTGAGCAATAAGAGCTAATTTGCCTGCAGCAAGAGTCCAGAATCATTCAGAGTAAAAGCCACACTGTGTCACCTTATTTTGGTTTCCAGTCACAATCCCCTAGCCAAATGTTATTTGGATGTAGTTATTCTCACAATATGCATGGGGGGGGGGGATTCTCTTGCCAGAGCAGATGCCAAGAATCATATTATATAGTGTTAAATATTAAAAGAAACATGACATGTCTGATGTTGGACCAGTCAGTGGTTTGGAGTCAGGCATGGGAAAAATGAACTCGTGTCAGTAGCTGAAGCTGTGGACAGCTCCTTTATAAAGCAGCTGCCACGGCTAGCTGATGCAGGGTATACTGAGCTAAATAAATGGTTGCTGACTGCCAAACGTGTCCTGTATTCTTCCACCCACAATCCAACACCGAGTCGAGAACAACTAGACTCAAATCCGATTGGAGAGCAAAATCACTTATCTGAAATATAGCAGGAATGTCCAAGAGTAGAGAATAATCCAGAGAGACCACCAGAGGGTGAGGCAGGTAATATCCAAAAAGAAATGGCCATGCCACAGGAAGAATTTGAGGGAAATCCACAGGTACCAGGAGGAGAATCAGAGATTCCAACCTCTCAGGACAGATCTGAAGACTCGATTGAGCTGCACAGGTCAGGTCGCACCCACAAGTGATCCACCTATTTACAGGACTATGTTGCCCGGGTGGATTCTGATTGAGTGATGCCTTTCCAGAAGGGAGGGGTGTTAAATATTAAAAGAAACCCAATGTTTCTGACGTAGGACCAATCAGCGGTTTGGAGTCAGGGGAAAAATGAACTCGCATCAGTGGCTGAAACTGTGGACAGCTCCTTTATAAAGCAGCTGCCATGGCTAGCTGATGCAGGTTATACTGAGCTAAATAAATGGTTGCTGACTGCCAAGCATGTCCTGTGTTCTTCCACCCACAATCCAACATATAGGAAGGAAAAAAAATAAAGGTTTCAGGGACTACTCAGAGAGTATTTCTGAATGTACACAAATGCATCAAAAACATCCTGTCCCTTTTCCATATCTTCAATATTTCTGTAAAAAATGTGGCTATCATTTAATAAAAGCCCTGATTTTATAAATTGCCCCATTATATTATCTTCTAATAATATTCACTCGTTGGCATGAAAGAAAACCAAATTTAAGTTACCTACACACATTTGGAGCTCCAGTATTTTACACAGTATTCCCTCACCAGTAAAAATAAAAGGACAACATAGAGCTAAGAAGTTATTTTTTGTGGGTTATGAAGCCAACCATAGATCATTTAGATTCTGGAATCAAGGCACAGCTCATGTTTATTGTAATGCTAATGTAAAATTTCTTGAGCACTTTGGATGGGACAAACTGGAACATGAATCCAGCAATGATATTATTATTGACACCCAAATAGTCCCTAAAGATAAAATAAGTAAACCACAAATAGCCATTAA
>BHFT01055894.1:0-11249 GCA_004320025.1 Laticauda laticaudata
AATAATTGTTGCAATCTGCAAATTTAAAAGCTTAAAGTGTCTTAATATAATTGTTCAGTTCTTCAAGATTCCTTCACTGAGCGCATCGGAAGTAAAGAGTTGCTGAGTAATGTATCTGATCTCACCATCTCACCACACTTTCCGTTTGGTGTAGTCGTTTCTCCTTTTGTTTGAAAGTTTAACAAATCAATTTTTAGATTCAAATAGTCTCTTTCTTTAATAAATCTTCTACACTTACTACAGCTCCAGTCCAACAATCCAAAAGGAGATAAGTAAATTATTCAGTTTCATTCATGGAATATTTAAAGTTATAATTTAATTCCTTACTTCAAGTCTCCCCTCATTTTAAGTTCGTCCTTCCAATTTTCCCCAAAGTCCACAATCCAAATCCTTCAAAGTTCCTTTAAATTAAATTATTGTTCTTTCTTTCTTTCTTTTTTTATTGTCAGTCTCTCAGATCCCTCCAATTCTCTTTATCTTCTTTGTCTGATCACTCACTTCCTTACCCTCTTCTGTCTCATTGAGCCCTTTCACTTTCTCCACCGCTTGTATCTGCTTTGGCCGCTGTTTTCGGGCTTTGCTCTGACTAAGATACTCCAATATTCAACGCTCAGTCAGGATCGCAAATTCTTTCACTCGCACTCTTCATTTCCCACAGTCTGTCACTCACTCACTTCCTCTTGTATGCAACGATCAAGGCTTTAGGACCACCATTGCTGATAGTCTCTTGTTGTCGGTTTCCACAGGGTTTCTCTACGTTGCGATGAGAATCGCCTTTTCCACACCACAACTTGAGTATCCCCACACTGGCACACTCCTTTACAAGATGCATGCCCCCCTAAGGGTCACTCCAACAGCAAGAGTAGATAGCATGAAACCCAGAGTGAGCTTCAGCACCTCCGTTCGCCCGTATCTTGTCACCAGAAGTCCCTCGCAGATGCTTTATTTTAAATCACCTATGTTACAAGAATTTCACCAGATGGATTGCATCCCCTTGGGAACAGTCAGATAAAACTTCAGAGATTCTGGAGGAGATTAGACCTGTGTCACTTCCTGAAATGCAAAGACTCTAAGTCCCCCCACCTGCCCTTAAAACCTCTCTCCTGGCCAGCTGGAGATTTCACCACACTCAAGTGGAGATATCCCTGATTTCCTGGAGGAAAAGGAGGGGAAACAATCAGATTTGCAAGATTCAGTAATTAAGGCCATTCTCAATAAAAGTAGCTTTAGCCATTCTGTGGAGTTGATTGCTTTGTCTGGTCTATCTAGTGGGCTGACATGTATGAGGAGATACACTAGTCTATCTGCAGAAGCAGTTGGTTCCCCGCAGAATAGAAAGGAGCTTCTCTCTGACCAATTTACTATCCTCCTATGGCCAATTAGCTTGAGACAGCAGACATGCCAAATGCCCTTACAAAGGAGCTGTTTCCAATGCAGAAACAGGCATAATATGTTAATCTCTTTATTAGTGGTGCTACTTATCAGCCATTCCATAGCTCCCAGCTGTGATTATCATGATGCTGCAGTCAGGTTTTAAAGAAAATGACCAAAATTAGCTACAGCACAGATGAACTTTTCCTCCTCTTTCGATCAATAAAAACCCATTAAAAATCTTCTTGGTGCTCCAACCTGGCTTTTATTGCTAGGTAGTTGGTATGCACCCACACACATACACAGGATTTGTGTCAAATTCCATTAAACTAAAACAGCACATTTTACAGCTGGAGATCAAGTGTTAACGGACACTTAAGTACTACTTCAGTATAAAAGCAACATTGTTTTGAGAGTTGTGGTGATGGTGATGATTATCATTTCCTCTGCCAATAAAAAAAAAACAAATTAATCTTTACTTACCTTAAAATGAATTTGTGTAGTGAGACAAAGTAACTCAAACATGACCAGGTAAATGTTTCAAGGCACAGGGCATAAAAGGGATGACTATAAGATACTTTCCTAATGTCCACTATTGGATTTCCCAATTGAAACAAATTTATGTTTCTGGAAATATCTGATCTCCATAGGCATTCTTTCAAAATAAAAATTGTGGGTGACTTCAATAAGTTCCTTTTGGGGAAATGGACCCACCTGTTCAGATTAAAAAGAAAAGTGAAAATATTTTAGGGTATTAGGGAGTATTCTGTTATAGATTTAGAGTGGGAAGTCAAGAAACAACTTTATTGTCAAGACTTCTGCAGCTTAGCAAAATCAAGGAAGGAAGAATGACTTAGTCTGCAACCCTGTCCCCCCAAACAAGCCTCTTGGATTGTGAGAATAAGATTTTTTTGTGGACTGTGCTGGCTAGGGATTTCTGAGAGCTGAAGTCCACACATCTTATTTGCCAAAGTTGAGAAACACAGTTGTAGAGTGTAACAGCTTTGAGAGCAGCAATTACTGGACTATATCAGGGATAAACCATCACCATCTCTCAAGGGAAGTATTGCCAACATATTCTAAGGGAGTGGCAGATGGACTTCTCTTCTTGACCCCATCTTCTGCAATCCTTCATGGACTCCGTTTAGTGAGATGGGCTTTATTTCTCACAATCCTGGAGAAGAGCTCTCTCCAAGCTACACATTATGAGAAATTATATTTGAATACTCTGGGAAATCAAAATGCCTAGTACATTATTACTTTGGTAGCAAACCTTGCAATAAAATTAGATGCACTCCAGACCTAACCTCATTGAAAAAAATCTACAACATATTTCTTGTAGTCATAATGTATTCCAGGAGCCTTTCTGTTATTTAAAAGATTAATGTTAGGGTATTAAGATTTCACCCTCTTCCCACCCCCAAAAGAATATAGGAGGAGGAGGAGATAAAATAGCTTATTTGATCTTTCACACATATATACATATACTAAGTGCATACATGGACACATACCTGTCACTCAAGCAAGATGTGTAATCTATTCTATTATACTGTCCCTTTGGAATCAATTATTCCAAATTTGTTCAGAATGACACCAGTAAAGCTGTGATAAACATTAACAGATCTCCCATCAAGTGACTTCAAAGTAAGCATTAATTCAAGGTTCACAGAAATCCCAAAGTGGAACAATTTCTATGATAATGTATGGTTATTCTACTAAGTGCACATATACATAAGAACCAATGAATTATGAAGAAAAGCTAAAAAAAAATTTTTGTTGCTTCAAGAGAGCTCAGCAAAGATCAAGTCTGTGACATTTGTATATGATTATTATTTTTTTAAAGTTCAGACTTTCTATGGGAGATAACAAAAACAAATGAAGTATGCAGACAAAGTATTTTTAATAATGAGAAAAGTCCAATGGGAGAAAAGAGGAGGAAGAGGGGATAAACTGTCAGATCTAAATGCCACCTGATTTTGTCCCAGGTAGTCTGTTCTGTCTCCTTGCTCAGCTTTAGATCTTGCTATAATTAAAACAATTCATACAAACCAATGTGCTTTAAAAACCCTTAGGATGGATCATGAAACTGCCAATAATTCTTGCCAAATATTACATTGCATTTGTTGTCAGTAAAAGAGCCCCAAAGAGGAAAATAAGGAGACATCTTCACCAAAACTGTAAACCTTATATGAACATTTTACTGAAAGAAGAAAGGGATCAAACAATGTCTTTTGGGATATGAAAGAAGTGAATTAAATGAGGAGCTGAATGGCCTGGTAGAACATCTAAGAGTGAGGAGGAATAATAAGGTTGCAATTACCTATTGAAAAGGAGGTTGGAAGTCACTTATATATTTCTTAACTTTAATTTCTTTTTTCATTTTTTATACTTTCTTATTTTTTCTTATTTTTAATTTGTCTTTTATTCTATGGGAAAAATCTCTCTCCCTGTCCCAAAGGTGCTGTTCAAAAGGCAACTGGGCCTTAAAATCTGGACTTTTAAGTTAGGATTTTCAAAAGGCAATTGTTCAAGAAATTCCAGTCACCTTTTGAACAGCTTTGGGACAACCATGTCCTGGATGATTGACAATCTCCATAGATAGCCCCCTCCCCCACATTTCTATGCTAATTTTTTTAGTCTAAAATCTGTATCAAGTTGGATCTCTAAAACAGTGATGAACTGTGACACCAAAGCAAACAATTCTCACCAAATTTTGGCACAGCAATTCTCAGGGGGTGAAAGGCAGCTGTAAACTGTTCAACAATGTTTCATGAACACCTTGGCTTCAATTCTGGCCCCTTCTTTAGACAATCATTTCTTATGACAGTTGTAATTAGAAAAGATCCATAACCAATCATGATGGTTCAGAAATGATGGACAGCCTTTGCTATAAAACTACAGTCACACATCAAACTATGGAACATATCAAACTTCTGTAGAATTATATTGTCACACATCAAACCCTCGTCCATAATTGGGAGCATGTGGTCTTTAAAAGATGAAGTGTAATCCAAGTGTAATCCTATGGGAATTTTCATATTATCTGTAAAATGGAAAAATCCATTTGTGTTCCTAGCATAGGGATCAGGATAGAAAAAAAATTAACCAGGGAGCCCAATTCATCCCATACACTATCATTCCTTGTCTGAAACCTCCAAAATTAGTGATAAAATTATATATTAGCCCATAATATTCCTTTCCAAGAAAAATAATAATGTAAACAAGCTCCTACAGGGAGATTCCAAAAAGACACTGAAGAAAACTCCTGTAAGTTTGTCCTCTTTTCTCCTGAATCTGTCACTCAGTTCAATGATAAGCACAAAAAGGGAAATATATCGTTATGTTTTCAGTCACTCCCCCCTCCCAAAGAGCTCCTCCAGGTACTACAGTTTGTCTGATACATAATCATCCCATTGCATTATTCAATGATTACAAGCACTAGTGCAGAATACTTGAATACAGCAAAAGCACTTACCACAATTAAGTGCTGAGCAAAGACGCCATTGCCAATTTTCTGTATTCACTGGCTGAGTTTGTCTGACTCACTGCCTCTTCTCCCAGGCTGCCTTTGAGCTATTTCTCAGGATATTTTACCTGCTGCTGGGTAACCTTCAAATTGTCATGCTGCCCTTCAACTTCTTACACTTCATGCTTAGACTTCATCAGGCTGCCAAAGCAGAGTGCCAACTAGGCCTCTAAAGAGGTCCTTAACATGAATTAAATGAAGAAATGGAACAGCCACACAATGAAGCCAAGGTCTGACCCAGTACTGTTTCTCACTGCAGCCAACCAGATGCTTCTGGGATGCTCAGAAACAGGAGATGGAGGGACACACTCTCCTGTCACTGCTTCTCAGCCATTGGGGTTGGAGACATGTCCCTAGCCTACCTCAGTTCCTAATTCATCCTTAGTCATCTTTTTAGCCAAGTTAGAAACAAAAGCCTTTTCTTATGAGGAAGGTATTCAAGTTGTTGATCTATATATTAGTACAATTCTCCTGTTTGATTATTGTAACCTTCAACTGGATGAAACAGCACATCTTAGGACAACAATTTTAAATCAACATACCTCAAATAGGTTAACTTAAAGAATATGTCTAGAATCCAGGACCAACATTGAAATTTGGCAAAGTTGTGTATCCATCAGTCATGTATTGTTACTGGCATAATTTACTCACCTGTTTTGCATTTGTGCATCTGAAACTTTCCACCCTCCCCTTACCTCTCTCATCTCCCCTATCCTGGGAAGATATGCATGAAAAAAAAGATATTTTTCCTATCTCCAGTACTAACTGTACTGTCCTACCTCATCAATCCCCACCAAGTCTTATAGTCTTTGTTTGTGCTTGTCAGATCCTTCCAATCAGTAACATTCAGTAAAAAGAGTGTTTTTTTCCCCACATTTGAAATATTAGCAATTTTAATGAATTCATTTTCTATTATTCATAGTACTCTTGATCAAAGTAGTTTTATTCAAGTTATTTTCCTACAATAAATGTTTGAGAGTTGACAAACAATCTGAAAGTTCATAAAGGGCTTTATGAGTTAAAGAGTTTGGGTGACCCTGTATTATTTTAAGAAATGTGCTTTTCATCAATATATATTGAAATTTACAAATAATAATTCTTTCAGCATTCCTATATGCTGCCAGTCATTGTCCATGTTATGACAATGGTTTGAACATGGTCTGCTTCCTTGGGAACTGGAGCTCTTGAAGTATCTGTAGATCTAAGAGTGACATCAGCTAGTATATATAGAGACTTTTGTTGTAGTGATTGTTTTGCACAGCAAAGTGATTTTGTAGAGAATACTAAGGTCAGGATAAATATGAACAGAAACATAGTGTTTAGAGGTGAGAAGAATGGCTGGTATTCTGAAGCTGGAGTGTGCAACTCTTTACACAGCCATGCTTTCTAAGCAGCACCTTTGAATGTCTGCCATGTAAATCTTGTTAAGGAATAAAAAGGGGTTGAAAAGAGAGTGACAGAATGCACATTCTCATCAATGAGAAGTTTTGTTTTGTCTTAATAGTCTTTCACAGAGGGCTGAGTGGCAATGAAGGAAAGATGGCTACTACAAATATATATGATGCTTCATTCCAAGAAAAATGAAGCAGATTTCCAGGGAAAATAAATATGCTAAATCTTCTGCATCTAATCACAGTACAGATATTGCTCTGACTGCTTGTTTTTCCATTCTTCAATCTGTGATTACACCAAACTTGCTGCCATTAATATCAATGGTATTAAAGGTATTATTTTCCCCCTTACTCCAATATCTTCCAAAGTCATGTTGATTTGTGTAAAATTTGTTTGGCTTGGTCACTTATTACTGTGGAAGGCAGTAAGCGCCTGGCACTCGCTGGAAGCAGAGATGAAAGAAGCTGGAAAAGTGATGCAGACAATATGTTTAATTTTGGTATCATTCTCTATCAAGTCATCAATGGGTGGAACAGTTCAGCTTTAGTTGAGCAGTAGGGAAATGCCTTAGGTGTATCTTAATTTCTGTAATGGTGCATCGGTATTTGTGTGGGAAAAAATATCTGCTTTTTTCCTGTAGATTTAACTGAGATATGTTTTGATGGATACCAATTGCCACACTAGCCATACAAAGAATGCCAACACCCTGGCTTAACAAGTTCAAATATGAATTTAGTGGCCATATTTGTCCCTGCTAAACTTTCCTTGTTTGTTGTTGACTGCTTTTGGTGGATTGCTGTGTGGCATATTCAATGGCTATTTGGTTAGTTTTTAGCTCAATCTATTGAGCAAATCCAGAAATGGGCTAATTTAGTAATCAGGTGAATTCTATTGTATGAACTCAACTCCTGGAGGGAAATATCTCAACAAATTGACACAATTCTTTGTGTGTTTTTTCTATAGTCTGACATTCAAAGGCATGAAATGGAAGAGAAAACAGATGACAGATTCAACAGTGTTAATAGAGTTAAATAGCTATATTTTTCCTTTATAATGCTGAGAGCTAGAACTTTTCCCTTTCTCTAATGCATCTATCAAGAAGGTTTGGAGTGTAAACATTCCTGTTGCTATACTAGCTGATTTTTCTTCCCTACCTGAATTCCACTGCCCAAAAGTCCATCTTTCTATTCAAAGAAAATAAATGTAGCAATTCAACTTTAAAAAAAATAATAATCCATATACATGCAGTACATTGTTAATGTTTCCATAAGAAATTGTAAGATATATCTTACTTATTATTATTTTTTGTTTGAGAAACTTGCTGACAATCAATTTAGGTAGTCTTTAATTTACAACTCATCATTTAGTAACTTTCAAAGTTACAATGGCATGAAAAAAGTGACTTATGAATAGTTCTTGCATGTATGCCTGTTGTTAAGTGAATCATGCAGTTGTTAAGCAAATCCAGCTTCCCCCATTGACTTTTTAACCCCACAGTCATATGATCAAAATTTGGGTGCTTGGCAACCAGCATACATTTACAACCATTATAGCATGTTGGGGTCATATGATTGCTACTTGCAACCTTCCCAGCTGCCTTCTGACAAGCAAAGTCAATGTGGGAAGCTGGATTCACTAAACAGCAGCAGGATACACTGAACTACTGCAGGGTTTCATTCAGTGGTAGGATTCAAATTTTTTTTACTACTGGTTCTGTGGGCATGGCTTGGTGAGCGTGGCAGGGGAAGGATACTGTAAATCTCCAGTCAGAGGTGGGATTTGCTGGTTCTCCAAACTACTCAAAATTTCTGGTACCGGTTCTCCAGAACTGGTTGGAAATGCTGAATCCCACCTCTGGTTTCATTTAACAACTGTAATAAAAAGGTAAAATCAGATGCAACTCTCTTAACAACTGCTTTGCTTAGCAATAGAAATTCTGGTCCCAATTGTGGTTGCAGATTGGGATGTAAATAAATAATATACCGAAAATGGTATATTATAAAGAAAAAGCAATGAAACTTGCTCATAGTTTTATAACTATGTGTCATTACTATTTTTATTTTGAAAGGCGTTGTCAATACATTAGAAAAGGTTACTCCCCAAACAATAGTAAGAGAAAATAATTCATCATCCTAATATTTTTTGGGAAGGTATGTTAAATCCATCTCTTTAAAAAGTCCTAAGCATTACAGAAATGAATGGCTGCTTTTCTTCCTGGTATTTTGGAATTTGTTTGCACAGAAAAAACTTCATGTGGACCAGCTTTTAACCAAGGGAACTAATTGTGCTGAACCAAAATACAGCTTGGTTGTTTGTGACTAAGCACATTTTGCAGATTAGCCATTATGTGCACATCCAAAGATAGTTTATTAAGTGAATCACCCTTCAATAAATGGCCAAAGAAAACAAGTGAACTTAACTATTCTTCTGAAATGACATGAGTCTAGTATCACTGACAACCAAAACAGCTAAGTATGGTGTGTTAACCATAGACACTGCCTTTTAGAAAAAAATGATTGAAGTAAGGAGGACAGGGAAGAAAATGAAGGCAAAGAAAGAATATAATTATTCAGGTATGCCAAGGCTTCATGGTAATTTTTGATCTCTGAGAAAAACAATTTATCCCAGTTTGCAACCTGGGACCTAGTTTTCAATTTTACAATTTTCTACTGTTGTTTTTGTAACTGAATATCCATATGAAGTAAGGAGGCCAACAAAATCTAATGCATTATACAGATTCTTCCTAATACAGGTGATTCACATTACATGTAGGAGTTCTGTTTTAGCATATGGCAAAAAAAAAGGTATCTGTGAACCCTACACAGCAGATTGCAAGATCTGGTCATTATTTAGCCAGCACAGTTACATTAAAGCCACAGATAGGAAGGGCCACGTGTGTGTGTGTATGTGTGTGTGTGTGTGTATAAAATATACTATATTTTTATCAATATTTTGAGAAGTAAAACTTGATCTTATATTCCTCTTAACTACCTACCTTTTGTTGATGCTAAAGATACTGAATCACCAATTCTAGTGCACTTTAGTGTTTTTTTTTTTCACTAAAAGAAATATAAACTGGGTAATTCACCCAGGGTGGGATTCTACCAGTTCGCACCTATTCGGTAGAACCGGCTGTTAACATTCTAAGCAGTTCAGAGAACCGTTTTTTAGAAGCAATTATTGGCCTAATCCTGTAAGGAAGGCAGGAAGGAAACATTCTGGTGTTGCTTATAGAAACTGTTTCTCCATTAACCCTTTTTACATTCTTGGCAGGACTAGACTTCCTGTCTCAGGAACTTCTCTGAAGTTTTTTTTACCCTCCTTTGCTGGTACTTTGCTTCTGTGGAGTGATCATTCAAAGTTACAATGGCATAGAAAAAAGTGACTTATGACCATTTTTCACACTTACGACTGTTGCAGCATCCCCACAGTCATGAGAGGCTAGGTAAGGAGATGCGTGCCTCGATATGAGTGATATTGAGTTGGCCACACCCAGCCAATAACATGACCACCAAGCCATGTTCACCCAGTCACATGACCACCAANTTCACCCAGTCACATGACCACCAAGCCACACCCACCAACTAAGCCATGCCCACAGAACCAATTGTTAAAAAATTTGAATCCCACCCCTGAATTCACCTATAAATTATATACAGACATTTTTAATATTTAGAATGAAGCTTAGATATACTCGTCAAAATATTTCTCCTTTTATAATTCTTTAAAAAAAACTAAAACATAGTTGGCATAGTTTTTAAGGTTCTTGTTCAGCTTCCTTCAGTTTGCAGTGGCCAAGTTATAAAATTGTTCTACTGTAGACAACCGTACATGGAACATTTACAGAAGCATGGTAATATTTTCTGATTGTAAACAATAACAGTATTTCCCTGATGTGATGAAATAGATGAGATGCCCACAAATAAAATCATCTGAGATTAAATCCAGGCAATCACCATGACATTATCATTAATATCATTGCAGCTTACATACCCCCTCAATTTGTGATGCACATAAAACTCAGACAAAAAGATAAAAGAAATGGTGCAAAGCATTGACTTCAATGGACTGCACATATACTTTGATGTATAGGATGGTTCTTCTCTATTTGCATTCATCTTTATAAAAGGCTGCAGTCTGGTAGTATGTTAATAAATAGGTGGGCATGACAATAAGCAGGCAGTTTAAATTTCATAAGAAAACAAAATAACAGTTACTTTTGAAGTGTGAGATTCAGTTACTTTTCCTGAGAATTCCTGTTCATATTTCAAAAATATTTTTTTAATTCATGTTTTTTTTATTTCAATCTACACATACACTTCAATACATAAACAGTGTCTTCCTGTTTTGAGCTTCCCGAAAGATGGACCACTGACCGCTATCATGTGCAGCTTTGATTCGTGCTTCAGCATCGGACAGCCCCAATCCTTTGGATTCAGGGTAGAAGCTCCCTCGTACAGGTGGTGGAGGAAGGGGAGACCGTCAGCTCGGTAGAGGGGAGTCACAAATCCCCTCCTTGGCTTGGCAATTGCTCCCTCCCGAAGACACCTGAAACAGTGGTCTAAAATGGCCACTCTGAAGGAGAAGATTAGACTGGAATAAGATTGTGCAGGAGAGAGAGAAAGAAGTGAACAGCAGGAGGAATGGGACGCTATAATCAAATGGAAGATACCCCCGGATTAACATTTCAAAGAATTTTTAAGAAAGGACCTAAGCGGCAAAGAGAAAAAAAAAGGTGTGAATTGCTTTTGATAGCATCAATTCGAAACCGCAAAAGGCAGAAGCTGGAGAAGGAACTATATAATCAACTTGGATAAGTATACTTTGATTTTATATTGGCACTAATAACACTGAACTATAGATTGTAAAAGCGGAAATTGAAAATCAACTGGATTTGATCTTTTTCTTGTTGGAAAATTGTGGTTTAAAAAGCTCTGAATAATAGAGAAGAAAAAAGAAA
>BHFT01055895.1:0-20415 GCA_004320025.1 Laticauda laticaudata
TCCTCCTCCTCCTCCTCCTCCTCCTCCTCCTCATAATAATAATAATAGTTCAGTGAATTAGAGGGCTGTCTGTCTGAGCCACTTCAAAATGCTTTTCTGGCTTAGAGAACTTTGTGGACTTACACAATATTTCAGTCCATTTTGCCTAGGCAACAAATCCTGCATATCTCTATCAATGTCATTTTGCTTACTATGTATGGTAGGGTTTTAGATGCATTCACATTGACCTCCTTGCCATCATTTGCATTTAATCAAATGAACGCTTCTCTCAATTCTTGGGAGAAAAGGACGAATTCAAGATGGACAATTGCAATCGGTAGGAACCTGCCACATCTGGTCATTTTAACAAGAGTAATAGAGACCGTGCTATTGGGGCTGGGGTGTCATCTGAACCAGAGCTTGGACTATCTGTAGCTATCACGTATATAACATAGTGAAATATTGTTGGGACAAATATATTACATTTATGAGCTATTTTGGCAGTTAATTATCTTTATTTAGCTGTGTTGTGAAAATTCATATTCTTAGTTGTGGGTAGTGAACCCAGCATAAAATACACACCTGAGTCTAATAAAATCTGGATGCCCTTTATTGATAAACAAATAAAGAGTAGGATCCAGCCTTAGTTAGGCTCATTCATTGAGATTGATGTGATTTATTAGCAATGATTTGAATTAAACCCCAGTGATTTTTCAGTACATGTAGTAGCTGAGTTTCTCAGAGCCACTCATATATAATTGCAAAATAATTAAAAGAGCATATATATACTAGAGGCATTTTTCTCCTCTTTTATAGCTGATGCTTGTTCTTGGTTTCTTATAATAAATTCCTTCAGCATGAGAAGAAAAGTCTTTTTATAAGTGAGCAGACCAATTCTGTGGATGTTTTTTTTAATACCAGAAAGCAAACAAACCCCTATCACAAACCACAAAATATGTAGCAGAATACACAAAAATAGCCCCACTATATACCAATAAAGAACCCTGAAATCCTCTTACAGTTCAAGAGTAAAAGGATTTCCAAAGTATTCTTGAGAATCACTCAAGATTACCACTCACGTCTTGTCTGTCTATCCACTATTTGCCTCTGGAAAAACTCCCTACATAATTATTGAGAGGAAGTCTGAATTTTCTTACCTCCAATACATCCTTCCCTTTCTCTTCCCAGTATTTAAAGCCATACATCAAAATTAGAGAGTTTGCTCGAAAGTTCCTTGACCAGTGGCATAGCTGTCCTCTCTGTATATCTCTGAATAGACTATATCCCAGAATAGACTATACCCCAGGCTAAACATGAGTTGCCCAGATATGTTGGACTTCAATCCTTATAAGACCCATCATAAACAGCCAATGAAGTTGAACTTCAATGTATCTGAAGAGTGTCATCATGCATCTTCCCATTAGAAAGGGAAAATAAGAATTTCCATGCAGTTGGACTAGGATAGGAATATCCATGAAGGCATTTCCATGTTCTAATAATTTTACTACATCATCATGAAAAAGCTTCCAAGCAGATCAAACATACTCTTTTCAACAAACATGACAACTGAATCATCAGGCCATAGCTTTGCTTTTAGATGTCCAAAAATAAGAGAAAAAAACCATCAAGAAACATATATTACAATGCCTATATGAGTCTCAGGTCCAAAGGATCAGACTCACCAATTAAGTTGCAGCACAGAAGACTTATTCAACCCTATGCACAATAATATAGTTAATTAAAGTTTTAATTTAATTATTTAGAAGCCCTAGTAGTGCAGTGGTTAGAATGCAATATTGTAGGCAAACTATGCCCACTGCAAGCAGTTTGATCCTGACTGGCTCAGAGTTGACTCAGCCTTCCATCCTTCCAAGGTCAGTAAAATGAGGACCCAGATTGTTGAGGGCAATAGGCAGGGGTGGGATTCTACCAGTTCATACCTATTCACTAGAACCAGTTGTTAACATTCTAAGCAGTTCAGAGAATCGGTTGTTAGAAGAAATCACTGGCCTAATCCTGTAAGGAAGGCAGGAAGGAAACATTCTGGTGTTGCTTACAGAAACTGCCTCTCTGTTAACTCTTATTACATTCTTGGCAGGACTAGACTTCCTGTCTCTGGAACATCCCTGGAGTCTTTTTCCCCTCCTTTGCTGGTCCTTTGCTTGTGTGGAATGACCATTCAAAGTTACAATGACACTGAAAAAAGTGACTTATGACCATTTTTCTCACTTACAACTGTTGCAGCATCGCCACAGTCATGAGAGGCCAGGCAAGGAAATGAATGCCTCAATGTGAGTGATATTGAGTTGGCCATGCCCAGCCAGTCACATGACCACCAAGCCATGCCCACAGAACAGGTTGTTAAAAAAATTGAGTCCCACCACTGGCAATAGGCTACCTCTGTAAACTACTTAGAGAGGGTTGTAATGCACTGGGAAGCGGTATATAAGTCTAAGTGCTATTGCTCTTTGGTTCAATACTAAATTAGCACCAGGTAAGTGTCAGTAACATTCAGGAGGGATTGAACTTGGTCTCATTTGTGGGAATGTATCAATACTGGGTTAATGACATGTTTAACGCTGCTCCCCAGCTCTGCCTGCTGTTCTCCTATATTGAGTTCCCCACCTCTGCCATGATCTCTCCAAACCTTCAGAAAAGTTTTTGATAAATATCTCTCTGAATGTAGAGGGTTTCATAAGGCAAAAGATTTGGCTCTCTTCTAAAGATAACAAACTTGGAGCATCCCCAGTAAGGGAATAGTTCCAAATCCTGGATCATGTTACTTGCATTTTTTTACAGCTTTGCTCAGTCTGTG
Organism: Laticauda laticaudata; assembly: GCA_004320025.1. NCBI lineage: Eukaryota > Metazoa > Chordata > Lepidosauria > Squamata > Elapidae > Laticauda > Laticauda laticaudata. Next base: position 2,795 of record BHFT01055895.1, read on the forward strand.
TTATGTTTCCTTGAATGGGGCAATTAAATCTGGATTCATTATTCCAAATACTCCAGCTTTTAGTTATTCTGACCCAGAGAGCAATTCTTTAGGTATCTACATTACAATGGGAAAAAGTTTTTATTCTTTTTAGAACTTTGCAAAACTATTAAAAACATATCTCACCGAACTAAACAATCATCGAATGTCATCACTTGTTTTCTGTGGAGTATGCTTTTGTACAAGATTTGAAATCTGAGCCTTCTAGCCAAGCTGATTCATGCTGCATTTTATGTAATTTAGCCTGAGTAATACAAAACTAATCTACAGATAAATGTATTGCTCAGTATTTAAATAGAATGAGCAGTTGCTTATCCCATGAACCACACATTTTCTTGCACAATGCTAAGTTTCCTGGGAAGTTCCAGAGCTCCATAGCACTATTATGAAAATAGGCCACACAATGTTATGCTTCCTAGAAATATTCCCTCATTGACTTCCTGGAGGAGTGGCTGAGAATGTATAATTCAGTGTGCAAAAACAGTAATGATTTGGTTGCAAATGAAGACAAATACACATTATCAACAGGATAATGTTGCAGGATCCAAACTGGGTCAGTCATCGGGTTCAGAGGTTTAGTCTTCCAAGCTTTCGCACTTGTGCTGGAGCCCATCTTCACAGAACTTCTCTCTGTTCTTTAGCCTATTCTGTGTGTTGTATTTACATGGTGCCTGTTGTATGTGGCTTTTTAGATGTTGATTGGGATGTTGATGGCTAGCTATTAAATTGTTGGTTGTTGTTTCCTTGTGCTTCCTTGTACACATGGAAAGAACAACCAATGACTTTAATTGTCCATAAGGAAACAACAACCTACAACTTAATAGCCAGCCATCAACACCCCAATCAACTTCTAAAAAGCCGCATACAACAGACATACAGTTCTGTTTTCATATTTAACTTAATTGATAATTTGTTCACATTTTTATTTGATGAGTTGTCCACCATTGACATAATAAGCAGATAGGTAGAAATATAAGTTAGGACTCCAGAAACTATCCAATCTAGCACCATGTAATGATGAGTACTCCATATTCATAATAGTGCTGAAAGGATCAAAAAGGGAAGGGAAGGGAAGTTGTCCTTTACAAAGAAATTGAATATATGCTTCATTTCAAATTCCTTAACATAGAAATCAATTTCTGTCCTTTTACTTTGAGGGAGTTTTTAAAGTATTCCATTTCTCAGTTGTTTTATCTCCATCATTCAGTATTTGAATAGACCATTTGCAGGTCTTCACCTGTTGTGAGCTGGCTGATTTTCACACCAATGTTAACTTACGTGGAAAGGGTCTTCACAGCTAGTGGGCACAGCACAATAGAAGGCCACAAACTGTTCTCTGTTGCCTTGGAATCCAAACACGAGACAAAATTATGGCAAAGGAAATTCTGGCTGAATGTTAGGGAATACTCTTAGGGAGGTGATGTGCTCATGATATCCAGCTACGTTCAAGCAAAGGCTGGAAAAACCATGTTTAGAGATGCATTCATTTGGATTCCTGAATTACGGTCTTTTCCAGCTCCATGGTTAAGGTTACATAATGCAACAAGCCATGTTTTATTGCAAACCTACAGTAGTCTAGGCTCTCAGCACACAAATGCCAAACCAAATAGACCACAGGAGACCTTAGCAAAATCGATGAACCATCCTTTGATTCCATGAACTCAGTCATGGACAAACTTTTAAGAGTGCTCAGGAACATCCTCCTAACTTCAAACTCTTTGCTCACATAATGGAAAATCAGTAGTTCTGTTTCCTTTTTGGAGTTTGGATGAGCGTATGCACCCCTCCCTGGCATGTCAAATGCAACTACCCTCTTGTAACAGATCTGATGAGGTTTGAAGTTCATGGAGACTTTGCCACGGATTTAAACAAGTTCCGGATCAAATCTGGAAAGAATGAGTTAATTCATCACAGCTGGGCTTTGGCCTCTGCATATCCCAGTGTGTCAAGGATACTACTTGTACTAAGATTGTGCAGCTGGAGCCCTTTCCTCTTCAGACCAAGGATGTCCTTTCTCTGCCAGTCACTGGATGTAATCTATACATCCCTTTTACACTTGGCTCTTTATGAAACATCTCTGTTTATCAATTTGCAGAGTGTCCATCTCCAACTCATTTCCCATGGCCCTGTGGCTGAGATGTTATCACTGAGCAAACCAAAAGATACCTGCTTTTTGGAAATTACCATCAGATGTACAATAGAAACTTTATTGATTTGGTTGTTTCATCATATAAAAATATAAAACTGATACAAGTAGACACAAAGAAGACAATAGGACATGTTCACCTCTACAGTTAACTTATCCCACTATAAGTAGGCATAGTGTTTCAAAAGGTCTGAAATGTATTTCTGGCAGTGCTGATTTAGAACATAGAATAATAGAGAAAAAGGGGCCTTGGAGGTCTTCTAGTCCAACCCCCTTCCCTTCCCTTTTGAGACCCTGTACCATTTCAGACAAATGGCTGTCCAGACTCTTTTTGAAAGCTTCCAGTATTGAAGCATTCACAACTTCTGAAGGGAAGTCATTCCACTGGTTAATTGCTCTCACTGTTAGGAAATGTATCCTTAGTTCTAGGTTGCTTCTCTCCTTGGTGAGTTTCCATCCATTGTTTCTCGTTTTGCCTTTAATTTAATACCTGAAGCAGCCCTTTAGCATTAAATGTCCATGGCCCTCCACTCCAAAAGATCAGGCTACGATCCAATAGGATGCAGAATGTTTGCACATGGAAGATACTGTGGGACAGTGGTCAGAGTGCAGTACTTCAGGCTACTTCTGCTGCCTGCTGGCTGCTTGCAATTTGGCAGTTCAAATCTCACCAGGCTCAAGGTTGACTCAGCCTTCCATCCTTCTGAGGTGGGTAAAATCAGGAGCCAGATTGCTGGGGGCAATAGGCTGATTCTGTAAACCGCTTAGAGAGGGCTGTAAAAACACTGTGAAAGAGTATATAAGTCTAAGTGCTATTGCTATTGAGTTCAAGGAGGAAAGGAGAAAGTCTTGTGTCTGAAAGTTAGAGAGAGAAAGAGAGAGAGAGACCAAATGTCTAGCTGGATACAAAGACAGCACCTTACATTGCTATGCTTAGAAAACCCATCACTTCTTCCCAATGTCCTCATTATTTCTTTTAAGGTGGGAAGGTGCCAGGATTTCTCTCTCTCTATGTGTTTATGTGTACAAGCTGGCGTGTGTGTTCAAAACGCTTCCAGCTGCCAAACCTTCATTTGGAAAAATATCTATCTTCTTCTCCAGCCTTTCTCCCCTTTTTTGATTTGTAGAAAGTGCAAGTAATAGGCCTGTCATCACTGAGGCACAGCAATAGGTTTCTGCCAACACCTCTGGCGTTTGTGTCATCACTTTGGTTAACTGACTTCAAGTCTATGCTGGAAATTCTTTTGCGATTCTTTTTCTTGTTTTGAGATAGGGTGGCATTTTTATTGCATCGAAATGCCACCATCAAAAGCAGACATCAGTGTAATGGGATCTAAACATAAAGTCATTTCCACAACAGCAACAGAAATGTCTCTTAAGTTAAATCTGTTTTCCTTGTTGTAACTCCCACGTATGCTCTTCAAGCAGCTTTACAAAACAGTGCAGTTTCTTAAGCATCCAAAATCTTTACAGGGTTCACTTTCTTCAAGTAAGTGGGAGATAGATATGCCACTTCGAGTCCTGTCCCCCCAGTTCCCAAAACTTCCCAAATGAAAGAAAAACTAAAAAAGATCTTGATTGCAACTTAAATATGACTTTCTTCCATGAGTAAAATTCTGCTTAATGTCTATGGAGATTCTCAGTCATTCGGCTCATGGTTGTCTCAGTGCTTTTTCAAAAAGCAACTGTTGTTTTTCCTTGAGGAAGTTTCGCTTCTCATCCAAGAGGCTTCATCAGTTCTGATTGAGGGGGGAAGGGGAATGGAAGGATTTATATTTGTAGGATTGTCTGAAATTCTTTGGAATAGAAACCCTTCCATTTCCCCCCCTCCCCCCCCCCCACACATTCAGACAGAACTGAAGAAGCTTTTTGGATAAGAAGTGAAACGTCTTCCTCAAGGAAAAAAAACAAACTCCAGATGACTTTTGGAAAAGTGCCTTTCAGTACTGGAAAAATCCACATTGGCAAACATTGAGCAATCATCAGCAATGCAAAAAAACGTCATGGTGAGCTACAAGTCACAGAAATGTATAACCCTAGAGTAAAATGTCCACAATCTGGAACAAGCGTTGATCAAACTGTTTGTGGATGGGAAATATCATTGTAGAGTTGAGTCGAGCAGAGCAGAGCAGAGCAGAGCAGAGGAGAAGAGAAGAGAAGAGAAGAGAAGAGAAGAGAAGAGAAGAGAAGAGAAGAGGAGAGAAGAGAAGAGAAGAGAAGAGAAGAGAAGAGAAGAGAAGAGAAGAGAAGAGAAGAGAAGAGAAGAGAAGAGAAGAGAAGAGAATGTATTGGAATGAAGAATAGGATTGGATCAGATAGGATAGGATAGGACAGAAAATAGAATAGAGAATACAATAGAGAATAGAATAGAATACAACAGAATAGAGCTGAAAGGGCCCTTGGAGGTCTTCTAGTCCAGCCCCTACTCAAGGAGGAGAACCAATACCATCTCAGATAAGTGACTGTCCAGTCTTTTCTTAAAAACCTTTAGAGATGGGGCACCCACAATTTCTGCATAGTATCTAGATTGTATATGCTTTCCCCCCTCGCTGTGGGCATCATTTCAGACAGAGTAGAAAGTCAAAAATTGCTGCATTAGATTTAGCAGAGTGTTTGCATGAGATTTTGGCTGTCAGAATTCATGCTCCTGTGCCTCGTTTTTAAGGGATGTGTGAATCTCATAGCTGGTAGGTGGTGAATTACATTAGGGTTTTTGTGTGTGTGTGAATACAGGGCTTAGGAAGACAAATGGCTACTTTTATTGCAAGCCTTTGCCCATAAGGCCCCATGTTTGCATTCTCTAAGGGGACAATGATTAGGAGAGATGAGCAGGAAACTTGGATCAAATCCCTGGTGACAGATTGAAGATTGGTCTTACTGCTTCTAAAGGGGATTTAAGAGAAGCTAAATAGGATAATGGCTGTGAGGTTAATTTGTGAATGGAGGAAGGGAATAGTCGGAAGAGTAGAAACTCATTCACATTTAATTGAGAACATTGTGCTGGCTCCTCCATTCAGTCCCAAGGAGGAGAAGGATTTGAGTTAATGGTTCATGCCATTAAAAGGAGGAGGAGGAGGAGGAGGAGGAGGAGGAGGAGGATAGTATACTGTAAGATGATATGCAACATGCAAAACATCAGAGGGAATCAAAGATCTGGATGACAACATGCCTCTTGCACAATTGGCAACATTAAAACATTGAAGAAGCCTGATAGTTCAATAACTAGGAGGTCCAATCAAGATGCCTGGGTCAGGGTTTCAATAACCACTTCCTCAGATGTTGCCAACATTGCCATAGAGGATCTCAAATGTTTGGTAGTTACTGACTTCTAGTTCTAAATACTTTGAATAGTTCACTACCTCCCCAAGTTCTGTTACATATTGTTTTGAATTTCCTAGCCCCAAGAGACCAGAAACAACCTTCCCTTCCACTGTCTTTCTCCTTCCTTCCTCCCTTCCTCCCTTCCTTCTTTTCTTCCGTACTTACTGACGTACTTACTTACTTCCTAAAATAGACTAATTAAAAGCAATAAGCAGGGCAAAAAGAGGTACATGGGGAATAAGTATAAGATGAAACATTCATCTAAAAGTAGACCAACAAAGTGTTTCAACTTAACCCAGTATCCTGGCAGCAACAGAATAGCAGCAGAAAAAATGGATGGATGGATGGATGGATGGATGGATGGATGGATGGATGGATGGATGGATGGATGGATGGATGGATGATGGGAAATGGATAGATGGATAACAATAGCACTTAGACTTGTATACCACTTCACAGTGCTTTTACAGCCTTCTCTAAGCAGTTTACAGAGTCAGCCTCTTGCCCCCAACAATCTGGGTCCTCATTTTATCAACCTCGGAAGGATAGAAGGTGGAGTCAACCTTGAGCTGGTCAGGATCTAACGGCATTCTAAACACTATGCCACCATAGCTCTTGGTGTGATGGATGGATGGATAGAGAGAGAGGGAGACAGAGATAGATACAGAGAGATGTTAGGTAGATAGATAGATAGATAGATAGATAGATAGATAGATAGATAGATAGATAGATAGATAGATATGATAAAGAGAGAGAAAGAGAGAGAGAGAGAGATACTGGCTCATGAAAAATCTTATTCAATACTAGGGTGGCACACAGTCTGTCCCAATGATTTCTGCAAAGTCGTCAGTAGAAATTAACCATTTTGGAATGGGACCTTATAGGAATTCTAACTTTATTCATTCATCTGTTTGCTCCCTTGTGAATGAGCAGGCTGTTGCTTGGATATAATTCTGCCTTGGCATCTTCTGCCTGCCTACAAAGGAAAACAACTAAGCAAACCTGGATTGCTCCAGCCATAGTTTGTTCAGTTTTATGTGCAACCTGATTACTCAGCCTTGTTCTTGGCTCATTGTGCTTTCTTGGCTTAGGATTTGTTAGGAGGGAACAAGCCAGAGTTCCCAGTATGCACATAAAACTAAATAAACCATGGACAGAACTGTCTGGGTTTATTTAACCACTCCCCTTTATTTAGCCATTGGGAACAACCAAGCAGCTCAGCACTATAAACCAGAATTTAACATGCCATCTGACTAAGAGCATAAGATAAGATTGTTCTTTGGCAAAAAATCAGCTGGTTGTTTTTGCATGCAGCCATATAGAGAGCTTTCAACCCTTATCAGAAGTCCTATATTTTCTATTATTATTTTTCCTGTGACTTATCTAGAAGCTACCAGGTAATTGGTGCTTTTGAATATTGGAGTCTTCCCAAGGATCAAGGTTACATATATTATTGTAATATACTTTTCCAGATCTTTTAATTTGGGATTATTGTAGCTATCTATGGAGATTCTGAGTCATCCAGGTCATGGTTGTCCCAAAGGTGCTTTTTCAAGACAAAACTGGACTTTCTGGTTTTTCTTTGAAGAGATTTCACTTCTCATGCAATTTGCATTCTTTTTGAGAGTCATTGAGGCCACTTGGAGGGTTTATCTATGTCCTCAGGGTCACCTGAACAGTACAAATCTGTGAAGACCCTTCTTGGAGTTGTTGAGAGGACTGTGTTGTAGACTGGAGATCCCTCACCATGTGTTGAGACAGGGCTGTTCAACATAGATGGCTTCTTTGACCAGTGGTCAAACCAGTGGTCCTGCAAATGACCAGCTGTCTGCAAGGAGCATAAACCCTTCCATTCCCCATCATTCAGTCACAGCTGAAGAAGCTTCTTGGATGAGAAGCAAAACATCTTCAGAGAAAAACTAGGAAGTCCAATTGCCTCTTGAAAATAGCTCCATTGTGACAATTATTGTAGCTGTTGTTATGTGTGAGTAATCTACAATGGGACTACTTTCTTCTTTTCAATAACTGTTACATCAGACATGCTGTGAATGAGAAGCCTGTCTGTCTGGATCTTAAAGTCCTAAAAGATCTTAACCCACTCATTATTATTGTTATGGTTGGTCACCAGATGTTTAGGCTGCATTCGGCATTTTCCTCCATCTATTGAGTCCTTTCCAAGGACCTGCGATTTACAGATATTATTTTTTGATGGTGTCAAAGGTAACGTTGGAAAACGTAAGCTGTCTTTTGCAACTGACCAATGGTGATTTTGTCAACTCTTGATGGTGTTCAAGTGGTGCTTTAATGTTTTGGGTGCATTATTTTTATTAATCAAAAGCTATTGAAAAATAAACCTCAGCATGTTACTGCAATCTAAGCCAGATACTTTCTTTTTGCAATCCTTAAGTGCTTGCTTGTTTTTTAAGGACAGGAAAAGGAAGACAAGAGATTTGTTGGGGTGGGGCAGAGGAGAAAGGAGGGAAAGATTGATAGCACATAAATTTTTGCACACACAAAAAAAGTCTCATGGCTTAAAAAACACACTCTAATAAAGAGGAAGAGGAAGAGAAAGAAATACCTGAAACAGTAAACCATTAAAAAATAGAAATAGAATAACCGGGTTGGAAGGGACCTTGGGGGTCTTCTAGTCGAACCCCCTCCTTAGGCAGGAAACCCTACACCACTTCAGACAAATGGTTGTCCAATCTCTTCTTTAAAATTTCCAGTGTTGGAGCATCCACAACCTCTAGAGTCAAGTTGTTCCACTGATTAATTGTTCGAATTGTCATGAAATTTCTCCTTAGCTCTAGGTTGCTTCTCTCCTTGATTAGTTTCCACCCGTTGCTTCTTGTCCTGCCTTCAGATGCTTTGGAGAAGAAAGAACAGGGGTTGGCTGACATGAGTTATGAAAGCCATCTCTTGGTTGGTTCCCTCAGATCCACTTTTCACCTTTTCGGTTCTTTTTTTGAGCTGCTATGTCGCTCTGCCTTTGATCTACACACACTCTGCATACCCATTGAGTGAGGGAGGTCCAGGCTTATGGAGTGAATCATTGAAAAGGGCTGAAGGTATCAGGTTTTCTTTCAACTGCAATAGAATTCCCTGATTCGGCCTTACCCTTTGGAACCCCTGATAAAGGTTCAGAGTAATCAGAAGTATTTGGGTCATCTTGAACAACAAATTTCTGAGAGGCAGTCACTTTAGGTTTCCAGAACCAATCAAGATAAACTGTTCTTGCAATTAACTTTTAGCCTTGATGGGAGCGTTGTTGTTGTTGTAGTTGTTGTAGTAGTTGTTGTTGTTATTGTTATTATTATTATTGTTATTATTATTATTATTAACTTTATTGTTAGAGTACAACATGTGTGCAATGAGATTGGCTGAGCCTCCCTTCGTGTACCCCACACACACACAACTCACAGTGAGGATAGAAGTCCCTCACTCAGTTCCAATATTATTACACTATGTGACTTTGTTGCACAACACACTGGCCCTGTAGGTCTATCATATTATGTTGACTTGAAGTTATTTTCCATTCAGAAGTCTGACAGCCCACAGGTAGAAACTGTTCTTCAGCCTGTTGGTGTGCATGGCTATGCTTCTATATCTCCTACCCAATGGTAGGAGAGTGAAGAAGTGCTGACCTGGGTGTGAGTCATCCCTGAGGATTTTCCTCACTCTTCCAAGGCAGTGAGCCCTAGCAAGGTCAACTAGTGGTATCAGAGAACAGCCCACAGTGTTTTGTGCTGGGCTCACCACCCTCTGTAATGTCTTTCTATCCATGGCTGTCAAGTCAGCATACCACACCGTAATGCAATATGAGAGAACGCTTTCTATTGTGGATCAGTAAAAGGAGGTCATCAGTCATTGTGTTGATTGTGTGACTGTATCTCAAGACCGTCTGCTGGAAACTAGATGATCTACTTAGTTGGCTATCAGAAGAACAGATGCTGGACTATAGGGACTAGGGGTCTAATCCAGTAAGTATAAAGCCCTAAGTAGAAGAGAAGATGGGTTTTCTTTTATTAATCTATGAAGACAAACCTCCTTTTTTCCTAGAACATATTTTAGTTTTCTTTCTTTTTTCCTGTTTATCTTTCCATTCCCTTCAACTTCAGAATCCCTCCATCATTTCAGATTGGGGAAACTCTGGGGGAACTCAAAATCATCAATGACCATGATTGAGAATTACTGATCTATGATAAACCAATATTATCAGGTAAGGATTGATATTTACCAGTGACTTCGCTTATGGATTGCAAATTAGTCTCTAAATACCCCTTTGAATGCTATTTTTTAGCCCTAATTATAGGCAGCCTTAATAATTATACCCTATTTCATTGTAATAATTATCCCCAGTTCACAGCAAGAGTCTTTCCTATGCATTTTGTAAGTGTGATTCCAAAGCCGTTAGCATGATAAACAAGTATTAAAACTACATGGTAATTAGTTGCATACTCATTTACATTTGAATTGTGTACACTTGGGGAGAAAATAACATGAAAAGATTTCAGGAGCCCTCAGAGCCACAAGAGAAGCTTCCGGAGCAGAGGAGAAGACAGTTGTGTTGACGGGGTGGAAAAACCATAAATGCAGCAGGGTGTTTTGCTAAAATGGCATAACACCTCCTTGTTAAAACTTGTGATCTGGTAAGATTTGGTTGAATCATGTCCTCATGGGAAGGAACATCAAGTGATCAGTGCTTGCAGTTTGATCACAATTGTAGATCCCAGACTATTATTCTATATTCCCCCTTTTGGAGGCTAATGTCTATTACCTCATTTATTCCAGGAGTAGCAAGTTATGTTTTCACTGAAATCTCTTCTCATCTTCTTAAGTAGGGCTTTGGACCTCTGCCTCCAAATTGTATCCTAAGTGCAGCACTTAATCTTTACTCTGAGCCAGCCCCAAACCAGCTATTACTGGACATTGTTTATGTCCATTAGATAATAGGAATATTTTCCCAGATGATAGAAATGCTTTTCCAGTATTTTCTTTTTCTCTTGAAAGGAGATCAGTGATATTAAGGTTTCTTTTATATGCTAGATGTGATTTATGATCGTTTTTCACCCTTCGGAGTGTTGCCATATCCCCATGATGGATGGGTGGAAGATAGGTAGGTAGGTAGGTAGATAGATAGATAGATAGATAGATAGATAGATAGATAGATAGATAGATAGATAGATAGATAGATAGATAGATAGATAGATAGATGATAGATAGAAGATAAATAGATGGATAGATAGATAGATAGATAGATAGATAGATAGATAGATGATAGATAGATGGATCGATCATATATGATAGATACAAGATGGATGGATGGATGAATCATAGATGGATGGATTGATGGATAGGTAGGTTGGTCGGTCGGTAGGTAGGTAGATGGATGGGTGGGTGGGTGGGTAGGTGGGTGGGTGGATGGATGGATAGATAGATGATAGATAGAAAAATGGATAGATGGATGGATGGATAGATGGATAGATGGATAGATAGATAGGTGGATGGATGGATGGATAGATAGAAGATAGATAGAAGATAAATAGATGGATGAATAGGTAGATAGATGATAGAAGATAAATAGATGGATGGATGGATGGGTGGATAGATTTGTTTTTTAAGTTTTGCATGGATTCCAAAGCAACAGAACAGAATATAAGTCACCAGAATATAACACTGACAGCAAACCCCACTCCTTACTAGCACTGATGATGTTACCTAGTTAGGGTAATGAAATGTCTACAAGAAAACAAGCAAGCTCAGAGAGCTCCAAGGAGCACTCAATGGAACAGAATGTTCAGGCGTTTCGTACAATGAGATAGTTGAAGTTGGGCTTCAGGGGTGGGCTGCTGGAGGCTTGCGGAGGCTCAGGAGAGCCCCTAGCTAAGACACTGCGGAGCTCAGAGAGCCTCCAATAACCTCAGAAAGACAAGCAGCAAGGGAAAAGCTCTTAATAGGCTTAATTGAACTTCTGGGCATTCAGCCAAGAGCATTTTACACCTGGTAACAGTATTGCAAGCTAGATAAACAATCCATTCAGCGCTTGCGAGGGAGAGCCATTGAGAAAATATGATAACATAGCCGGTAATATCCAAATAATAAGAATCATGTAACTCATCAGAAACTTCACTAAGACTCCAAGATCCCTCTCACAGTCACTACTATTAAGCCTGGTTTCCCCCAGTTTTTTATTTAAGTATTAAATGCACGAAATAATAAACAACTTTTTTTTTTAGGTAATTAGGGCAAAGAAACGATGTCGAGTTGGCCACACCCATCCAGTCACTCACATGCCCATCCAGCCATACCCACCCAGCCAGTCATTAGGACAGAGAGCCCCTTGCTAAAAAATATTTGAAGCCCACCCCTGGCTGTGATCCAAGGGTAGGATTCTATCAGTTCGCACCTATTCGCTAGAACCTGTTGTTAGCCTTCTAAGCAGTTCGGAGAACCGGTTGTTAGAAGAAATTACTGGGCTAATCCTGTAAGGAAGGCAGGAAGGAAACATTCTGGTGTTGCTTACAAAAACTGCCTTTCCATTAACCCTGATTACGCTGTTGGCAGGACTAGACTTCCTGTCTCAGGAACTTCTCTCGAGTTTTTTTCCCCTCCTTTGCTGGTACTTTGCTTGTATAGAGTGACATTCAAAGTTACAATGGCACTGAAAAAAGTGACTTATGACCATTTTTCACACTTACGACTGTTGCAGCATCCCCACAGTCATGAGAGACCAGGTGAGGAGATGCATGCCTCGACGTGAGTGATATTGAGTTGGCCACACCCAGCCAATAACATGACCACCAAGCCACGCCCACCATCCAAGCCATGCCCACAGAACTGCTTGTTAAAAAATTTGAAGCCCACCCCTGGCTGTGATCCCACCCTCTGTAGTTCCTGCTCCTATTTTTGTTGCGGCTTTATTCACCTTGCACCCTTTTCCTGGTGCTTGGATTGTGTTATCTTGTTTATAATGTGTCTTGAATTTATCTGCTGCCGGAGAGCTGAGCCTTGCTGAGCAGTCTAAAAGTATAAAACAGAAAGTGTGGCAAATGTAGAAGCTATAAATATCACAGAGGTGCAACTTGACTAATGGGAGACATTGTGCCCATCTTTAGAGTACAAGAAGAGTTGGTTGGAGACACTTGTGAAAGACTTCCTTGGCTGGATTGCTTTTAAGAATGAAAGTGTCTGCAGAATTTGTGCCTTTTTTTTTGTTGTTTATTGTAATGGGTTCAATGTTTCATTGATTGACTGATTGTTTTTTGAAGCCGCCTGCATCCTTCTTGCATGTCCACTTCCATCAGCACTCCTTCTATGTCAATGTCATACTTTCTCTCCATTATCCATTTGAACAAGTGAGGTACTAATACCACTCTATAAAGCCTTAGTAAGACCACACCTAGAGTACTGCATCCAGTTTTGGTCACCACATTATAAAAAAGATGTTGAGACTCTAGAAAAAATACAGAGAAGGGCAACCAGGATGATTAGGGGACCAGAAGCTAAACCATATGAAAAACAGTTGCAGGAACTGGGTCTGGCTAGTCTAGTGAAGAGAAGGACCAGGGGAGACAGGAGAGCATCTTCCAATATTTGAGGGGCTGCCCCAGAGAGGAGGAGGAAGGGAGTCAAGCTGTTTTCCAAGGCACCTGAAGGCCAGAGAAGGAATAATGGATGGAAACTGAACAAGGAGAGATTCAACCTGGAAATAAGGAGAAACTTTCTGACAGGGAGAACAATCAACCAAGGAACAGAAGTTGCCCTCGGAAGTTGTGGGAGCGCTATCACTTGAGATCTTCAAGAAGAGATTGGATTGCCATTTATCAGAAATGGTGGAGGTTCTCCTGCTTGGGCAGGAAGTTGGACTAGATGACCGACAAGGTCCCTTCCAACTCTGATTATCTGTTATCTGTTAAACCATCAGCCCAGGAAACTTCAACATGCAGAGAAACCCAATAAACAGAAATAATTCTGGCCATTCCATTTTCATTGTTTGGTGTATTTTTCTGACTGCTTTGAACGACATGAAAATGCTCCAACACTGGAAGCTTTTAAGAAGAGACTGGACAGGAACTTGTCTGAAATGGTATAGGGCCGTGATGGCGAACCTATGGCATTTATGCCACAGGTGGCACACAGAGCCATTTGTGCAGGCACGTGAGTCCCAGGCAAATTTACCTCACTGCGTATGTGTGCACCTCCCAACTGATTTTTGGGCCCTTTTTCAGACTTGCAAAGGCTTCCCTCAAACCTCTGGCAGGCCGAAAAAGGCCTCAAGTGGGCCAAAAATCAGCTGGGTGGCGCAGTGAAGATAAGGGGGTGGGGAATAGTGCTTGCATGTGTAGGGGGAAGGAGCCACGCACATAGCCTTCTGGGTGCTGGCACACATGTGCGCATGCACAATTTTTGGCACAGGATCCCAAAAAGTTTAGCCACCAGTGGTATAGGGTTTCCTGCCTAAGCAGGGGGTTGGACTAGAAGACCTCCAAAGTCCCTTCCAACTCTGTTATTCTATTGGATATTGGCTATTGATTTATCTGATTCAGTGGATCTTTTCAAATTTTGGATTGGAGCTTGACCCAAAGGTACTTTTTCAGGAGGCAATGGGACTTTCTTGTTTTTTCTTTTGAAGACCTTTCACTTCTCATCCAAGAAGCTTCTTCAGCTCTGACTGGATGGTGGGGAATGGAAGAATTTATATACTCCTTTGGAGAAAGCTGGTCATTTGCAGCCTTTTAGAGGGTCAGTGAAGCACTTGGAGGTTTTTCTGTGTCCTCAGGATTACCTGAGTAGTGCAAATGGTCCCTGCAGTCTTGCAATTTTTCCACTGGGAATCCATTCTGACTCCTACACCATTCAATTCATCCCAAATTGTATAGCTAGAAGATCTTGTCAGAGCTGAAGAAGCTTCTTGGATGAGAAGCAAAACCTCTTCAAGGAAAAAGAAAAAGAAAAGTCCAGTTGCCTCCTTGAAAAGCACCTTTGGGACAACCATGACCTGGGTGACTGAGAATCTCTACAAATTGTAGTTTGAGTGGGGGACTTGCATGCAACATGTATCCCCCCCGTTGGAGTGATCCAAATTTCCAACATGGTAGCTGTGATGTTGCAATTTTAGCTCTATATGTTTTTAAATATATTACTTATTAAATAATAGGGAAAGATTTGATTGCACAATTGTGGGACGTCTTTTTAAACCATTTTTTTTCCTGGCCATATCTTGTGGAGACCTCTGTTTCCCCCTGTAGGGCCCTGTCCACACTGCCACTATCCCAGACTTCTGCCTTCTTCCTTTTGTGATATTTTATCATCTTTTCTCTTTTCCCCCTGGCATTGCCTCCTCTTCCCAAATTGGTATGTAGGTACGACCACAACTGAGACTAGGATTTCTGCTGCTAAGCAAGGCAATCCCCATACTTATGACATGAACCGTGCAGTCCTTAAGCGAACCTGGCTTCCCTTATTGTGTTTACCTGAACAGAGTTCAACAGGGAAGATTGCAAATGGAGATCACATGACACATGGATGCTTCAGTCATGATAAATACCTGCCCACTGCCCAAATTCTGATCACGTGATCCCAAAGATACTGCAATAGCCATAAGTGTATGGACCATTTGTAAGTCTGTGCCATTGCAACGTTGACTGGCCACTAAATGAATGGCTATAAGTCAAGGGCCACCTGTATCCTTTTCCTTCTCTCCACTTCCCTGTTTTTTTCATCTGGTTCTAAATCTAAATTACCTAGTTTTTTTTTGTCCTTTCCAGTTTTGGGTGGTTGCTGGAGGGAAAGAAAAGGAGAATATTCTTGCACGTCTAAAAAGAGCCAATCTTCTAATGTCAGAAAACAGATCTGCTGAATGTCAGCTACACAGAAGGCTGCAGTGATGAAGCCTTCAGCCTGTCACCACCCAAAAAGTTCAGAGTGAAATATCCCAAGGGCTGCCAACCAGAACTGCCCAATTCCCATGGCTGGGAAACAGTGTTGGCAGTGGCTGAAGAGAAAGTTTCACAGACCAAAATGTTTAAGTCTCTCCCACCACTCACCCCTGTTCCATAAATGCACCAGCTATTTACTCTCCAAGCAGTCCTCTCATTGGGGGAAAAAAAAAAGGGGGGGGGAGATTTTGGTCTACCTGGACTCATTTTTGGAGAATCAAAACCCCAATGTTTCTTGCAAGGAAATGCAAGGATGAGGATGGAGACTGTGGGAAAGATCAGCTAAAAGTGACTTTGAAAGATAGATTGCGAATTTTTGTTTGGATTGCAAATTTCCATTTCCATCATGAAGCCATTGGTAAAGAATCCCAGCGTGTAACCATCCTTGAGGTTGGCTAAAAAGATCTCCAAAATCTCTGGTGATTTCTCCATAAAGCAGCATGGCTGCAATGCTCAATATTTTGAAATGAAACAGGGGGAATTTCCTTCCAGCTTAACTTAATATCCTTCAGAGAAACGGATTTCCCTTTTTCCATCTCCCAAGGGGCACTGAGTTTCTTTTAACACCATTCTAACTTTCAACCATGTGTGCATCTGCAGAAAAAAAAAGCATGCACATTCATTTTCCCTTTATTTCAATTATTATTGTTGTTATTGATTCGTTGCACAGTCAGCCAGATGTTCAGATTGGATTTGGTATTTTTGTCTACCTATTCGAGTCCTTTCCAAGGATCTGAGATGATGATTATAATTTCTCCTCCTCCCCTCCTCCTGCTCTTTTCCTCCTCCTCCTCCTCCTCAGCTTCTTCTTCTTCTTCTTCTTCTTCTTCTTCTTCTTCTTCTTCTTCTTCTTCTTCTTCTTCTTCTTCTTCTTCTTGTCCTCCTCCTCCTCCTCCCTTCTTCTCCTTTTTTCCTTTTTCTTCCTCCCCCTCTTCTTCTTCCTCCCCTTTCTCTCCCTCCTCCCCTTCCTCCTTCTCTTCCTGCCCCCCCTCCTCCATTATTTCATGATCTCTGAGCCTATCTATAAAAGCATTTGGGATACTCTGGCAAGAGTAGGGCCTTTTTCTTAAGGGAAGGAATTAAAACTGGGAGGAAACAGTCCCTTTGAGAGAGAAAAGGGGAGGCTGGTTGTGTGCCTCTCTGCTATTCCATTGAAGTCTTTCTCTACTTATCTGGCTTCTATTGGCAACTTCATTGATGCGCGGGAGGCAGAGAAAGGAGCTGTCCGGGGACAAAGGGGGACAATGGAAGGAGGACGGGGAAATTAAAGGGGAAGGAAAGAAGGATCGGCCTTCCAACTTGGGGAACTTTCGGGGCTCCCCGGCCGTTGCCAGCCATTCTTTCTCCCCCGGGAGGGTGCCAAAAAGGCTAGGTTAATCCAAGCGAGGGGACGGGAGCCGGAGCTGCCCTCCGTTGGCCGCCCCCTCCCTTTCTCCTCCCAGTTCGGTCCCTGTCTTGCCAGGGGAACGGAGCGGCTCGGAGCTGGAGCGGCTCTTGGGAGGCGGAGGCCAGCGAAGGGTCAGCGGGAGTGGGAAAGGAGCCCAGAGGCCGCCTCCAGCGGGGGACGAGCTGCCCAACTCCCCCGGCCTGCGCAAAGAGGCGCCCCGCAAGAGCCACCACCCCCTCGGAGCGTCTGCAGAGAAGCGGCCGGGGGCGGGATCGGATGGCCCGCTTTGTCGGGGTCTTCCCGGGGATCCGGCCTCTTGGTGGGATGACGCGGAGGAGGACCAGAGGGCAGAGCCCCACGTCTCTGCCTTGCTAAGCCGGACTCGAGCATCGTCTGCGCCCTGGCTTTGCCTTCCCATCCGCCGCCTCCCGCTTTCCCGAAGGTAAGCCGGGGTGCGCGCCAAGCCAAGGCAGGAAGCGGGGCGCCGGTTGTCCAGGCGCCGCGATCCGGTTGGCTGCTGGCGACTACCTGGCGAGAGGAGGAGGAGGAGGAGGACGAAGACGAAGAGTCCTCGGGCCAGCAGAGCCCAGCGCCGCCGCAATCGGTGCCTTGGCACTCAGACTGGCAAGAGCCTCTCCTCCTCCTCCTCCCCCGCTGAAAAGTTGCAAGGGAGGAGGGAGAGAGAGGAGAGGAGGAGGAGAAGAGGGGAAGGACCAGGCCCCCCGCTCCGCTCCGCTTTGCCTCCCTCCCTCCCTCCCTCCCTCCTTCCTTCGGGCTGGCAAGGGGGGGG
>BHFT01055896.1:0-55806 GCA_004320025.1 Laticauda laticaudata
TCTGGAAATCTTCTTTAAGTTCACCTTTCCACTACTCAATTTGCTGTTTTCCACTCTTTGCTTCCTTCCTTCTTTAAGCTGCTGGATCTGTACGATCTCCCTCTTCTGCTGCTGGTTTTTGGGGGATTCTCTTGTAATCTGTGGAATCGTGGTACCTCCTTGAGATCTCCAGGTCTTCCCCTTTCATCTGTCTACTCCTTTAAAGTCTATGTGTTGTTTTATCATTTTTTCCAACCATGTGTGGATTATAGTCCAGTATCTTTTTGCATCCGAACATCATACAATTTCTTATAGAACTCTTTTTGATTATCATTTGGGGTATATATCCCCACCAATAGTATTTGTTTTTGAAGAATGTTCAGTTGTACCATTAAGATTCTACCCTGTTCTTCCGCATAGATTTGTTTTACCCTTTCCTAATGTACATTACTATCCCTCTTTTTTTTGATCCACCAATGCTACATATAATTCACCTAATTTGGGATACTCCAGGCATATACTGTGGTGTTTTTGGATGTGTACTTCTTGTAAGTATACAATATCAACATTTTGCTTAACTAATTTAGCCACATTTGGAGCACCACCACCGTTTTGGAGTGTGTTTGGAGTGGCGGCGGTGGTCCAAATACGGAAACGGCAGCTCCGAACAAGGCGAGGTGGTCCAAACATGGCAGCAGCTCCAAACATGGAAGCAGCAGCTCCAAACGTGGCGGTGGCATGGGTAGAAGGGAAAGCAACGGTGGTGGAGGAAGCAGCAGTGGCGGGTGCCAAAGGTCTCGGGTTTGCAGCAAAGGTGCTTGGTGGTAGTAGGGAGCTCTCCGCGCTCCACCATGATTGCCTGTTAGGAGCGGCTAGTGGCAAGGCATGGCTGCCCCTGGGGCACTCCTAATGGCAAGCCCCCCCCATTTCTCATGTTTTAAAATAGGCCTAAATTTGGGGGGAGGGGCTTATTTTCATTTTATGCCTAGAAAACATGCTGGGTCTTCCTATTAGGGCGGCATATTGTTGGAGAAACATGGGAGAATGTTTTGGAAGGTGAACTAGGATGGGAAGGAAAAACAATAAAAATTATCAAAATGTCAAAAACATCCATTATTCAGAATATTTATACATTTGGAGAACTTTGCTGATTTTTCGGAGTCTTTGGGATTAAATGAGTTACAAGTAAATGAAAGTAAGGCAGATAAAACATGTTGATGACACAAAGATGATGTTATTGTTTGGATGCCACATGAAATATATTTTGTTAGAGATGAAATATATTGCAAATGAATTTATAAAATATTAAATAATTACAAAATTGCAACATTCAAATTAAATATAAAAGTTTCCTACTTGATTTCTGTTATCCCCTAGTCATTTGTGAACTATGGATGAAATGTGTCAACTGATAATAAAAATTATCTAAATTATTAACTAAATTTTAATGTCAGCCTTAAAAATTTGGACCACTCTGATTTATGCTATTTTAAAAAGAAAGCTCTTCTCAGAATGTTGATATTCTTATCAAAAAGCAAAACAAATCTCTTCTGGTCGACTGACTTGATAGCATTGTTCGTTAATTAAACAAGAGTTGTCTCAAACAGACAACTAAATAACAGGGAAGATGTTTATCCTCATCTGAATGCAATAACAAAGGTATAAATCAGAAATGGGCAACTAACTTGGCTTTAAAGATTATATAGGATGTTTAGCACTGGGTTATAGCTGGATACATATCCATACATCTATCAGTGTTTGAGCCACTACAAGTTTTTTAAAAACCCTGCTTTTGGAAATGTCAGCAATCAGTATTTCAGAAGGATCATTAGCTTTATAACTGAGATAGCTCAGTAATATTCCAACTGCAGAATCTTTGAAAACCTGGGTCATTTAAGAAATTGAGGAAAGTAGTGAGGATTATCCAAGCATTTGCTATCTGCTTAAATTGCATGAACCCAGTAAGTGTTGCCAACTCTACATTTTGAATGTATGTCTCATATGTATTACATAATTTATAATTTTACTTGCTATTCACTTACTATTTTTAAAAAATACTATTCATTAGTATATACAGGTAATCCTCGACTTATAATCAGTCACTTAGTGACTATTTCATGTTATGATAGATCTTGAGAAAGCAACTTATGGCTCAGAATTGAAGTTTCCTGGTGGTCACATGCCTGCAGTTTGGATACTCCACCAGTCTTAGTCAAGTTTGACATAAAGATTAAATGTCTCGGAAGTTGTGACTACTGTTTGGCCATGCTGTGTAACTGTGCAGGGCTTATAAAGCCATTACTTCAAAGAGAGGAAACCAGAATTTGAATATCTTCTGTCTGGCTGCTACACTGCTGCCATTGATGGGAATGTTGAAAATATCTTAATGGGCCACAAATAATCAGGCCCCCTTCTACATCACTGGCTCAGTTTTTATCTCATCGTAAGCTGATGACCATGACCAATGCTGTCCGAGTACACAAGAAACTAACATATTCATTTGGGTAATAGTATTATACAGGCAATTCTCAACTTACAATTACAATGGAGTTCAAAATTTTCATTGCTAAGCAAGACAGGTATAAAGTGAACTTTGCCCCACTTTGCGACTTTTCTTGCCACAATTGTTAACTGAATCAATGCAGTTGTTAATAATAAGGTTGTTAAGTAAATCTGTCTTCTCCATTGACTTTCCTTGTCAGAAGGTTGCAAAAGGTTGTCACTTGATCCTGGCATACTGCAAATGGCATAAATGCATGCCATTTGCTAAGCATCCAAGTTTTGATCACAGGACCATGGGATTCTGCAATGATCGTAAGTGTGGAAAATGATCATAAGTTATTCTTTTCAGTACTGTTGTAATTTGAAATAGTTACTAAACATATGGTTGAAAGTTGAGCTCTTTCTGTATGGAACAATAGTTAAGTTCAGTCCAGGATGTGTGCATTCTGACTACTTGTGATGCTGCAGAGGAGGCTGGATACAAGTTGTGGCCTAGTAATTTTTCTCTGAAAATTCAAGAACATATGTCTATGTCTGCCTCTGTCTCTCTAAGGAAGTGGTGGTGAACCTCTCTGTGGGCATATGCACCATCGCCCCAGCTCAACTCCGCCGTGCATGTATGTGCGCCTCCCACCTGCCAGCTCGTCTTCAAGTCTGCCATGCATGCGTAGGTGCATGCAGGGGGTGGGGCACATGCACAGGGGTGGGATACATGCATGGGGGCATGTGTGCATGCGGGGATTGGAAGCAATGTGATGACCATGCCTGATTTCAATTCTTTCTTTGTGATACAAGACATGCTACCAAATTCTCAGAAAATGCCTCATCTCTGTACTGTGGACAGCTTGTTCATATCATATAAAACAAGCATCATCTCTGTCAAAGGTATAGAGTGTGCAGTCAACTTTTTTTGCAAGGCAAATTTCTGAAATGGTTATTACAAGAGTACACTTTGATCTCCTCAAAAAGGAAAGGGTTTATTAAGTGGGGTATATTTATTAGATTTCATTCTTGTGACCGAATGTTCCAAACTTGCTTCTTTAATGCAGAAAGATCTATATCTTTAGAATAGTGCTTTCATAGTAAGTTATTAAAAAAACCCAATAAAACATGGGTTGCATGCTTATTCCTACAGCTGCAGCTATACTCTGAAGTTAAAAGGTCTTTATTTAAAGTATCTCTCCCCCTACAAAAAAGCTAAAGAATGTTGCACTTTTGGAACAACATTACAGTAATGTAAAAAAGCCAAGCAAATCAAAATATATCATTTCAAATTAATCAAATGTATATGAGTGCAGATCTAATACAAATCAAACCATCTAGTGAAGCTACACTCACATGCTCTGTATAAATACAAATACTGGTAAATTGTTGAAGTTTTTAGATTCCCCATTGACTGTAAATGCACAAAATTATTTCAGTATCAATTTAGATAGCATTCTCAACTTGTTTTCTTCAAAGCTTATTAAACTATAACCATTCATAATTCAAATCTGATCTATGGTGCTGGTTAATGTGATACTGAAAGGCTATCAGGTTAAGTGTAGTAAAGGAAATACTAGTAAAAGAAAAAAGAAAAGAAAATTGTGTTTACAGATTTTCTCATCTATATAAGAGTACCCTTACTGGATTGGATTATATTTTTAAACTGAATATTTGTGAAATATTTATATCCATATTCACATTTACTTTCTTGAAACTTACCTCACATTAGGAAGTAAGCTTGGAAATCCCCCCCTATTTGACATTCACATTTATAAATTACTCTTAGTGCTTAAAATATATACTCTTATCTGTATAGCAATAGCACCTAGATTTATATACCACTTCACAGTGCTTTACAGTCCTGTCTAAGCAGCTTACAGAGTCAGCATATAGCCCCCAATGAGGGTCCTCAATTTTACTGACCTCAGAAGGATGGAAGGCTGAATCAACCTTGGCCTGGTGAGATTCGATCTGTCAAATGCAGTCAGCAGAAGTAGCCCGCAGTACTGCATTCTAACCACTGTGCCACCATGGTTCCAGGTTAAGTAAATAAATTTGTATCTTGCTTTATTTTGTTTGGGCAACACATTTCCTCTGTTTTAGAAGCACAAATGGCATACTTCAGTTGGCTTTCTTGCCCCCACCTGCATTATGGAAGAATATAGCAAATGTATAGAAATCTATAGAAGTCTTCATTTTTATATTGATCTGTTTCATCGTATGTATAGTAAAACCTCAGATTTTTGCAAGGACAAAAAGTCGAATATACTTCAATCAAAACTACTAATAAATACCACATAATTTAAAAGAAAACATAATGTCTGTAGTGTAATTATTCGATATTATCAAATATGGAATTCTCTGTGTCAAATGGATTTCAACTTATTTATAAGAATTTGAGGTATTTTTTAAATCCAAGAGAATACTGCTCTCAATGGAATTGAAATTCTTTAAATTCAAAACTTGTGTTTGCAGCTGATCTTTTTCTTAACTCTGGTAAATTTCTCAAGAGCAATAACAAATACAGTATATAGGTGAATATTCAGTTTACCCAGAGAGGAAATTTATTTTATAAAGTGTGATGCTTATTCAATATTGAGATAAATTCTTTACTTACTACAGTGGCGTTTAGAAGTCACTGGATGTATCTCTGACCTCACCCTTTTCTTTATTTCTTTTCAGACCTTCATATTTTTCTCATTCTTTTACCATACAGTGATACTGTTGTTTTATATTTGTCTTCAGGCATTGGCTTTCTAACAAAATCTATATTTGTCCTATATCTACAGCCTTCCAATTCAAATATTGAAAAAATAATCAACTATTCCCCAAGCATCCTTATTTTCTTATCAGTTTGCTGCCATTTCATGGTTGTTTGGATTTTTGCAGTTGAGTCTCTTTCTTCAAGTAAATTATGTTTTATGGTATCACATCTTCAAGACTAAACATCCTAACATATGTTTGATGTTGCAGTTCAGCTGGAAAATCATAGTATTGCTGAGTTCTAAAATTTCATGGATGCCTTGAAAAGCCTTTGCATACACTTACCTGAAGGCATTAGCAGGAAGTTTTTACTTGCAGTAGACAAATAAAGGAATCCAAAGAAAGTAGTAATGACTGAAAATACCAGTACTAACAAAGTACTGCCTAACAAAGTTAAAGTAATACTATACCTATACTAAGAAATAGAACATGAATGAATAAAATGCCAAGCAATAAGAACACAAGTTTGATTGTGAAGCCTTATAATCAAAATGACCATTGTTGCATAGAAAAAAAAAACTGAGTGAAAATGTATTACCAGGAAAGAAGATAAGAATCTGCAAAAAATGTATATGTATATGATTAATTATTTTAGACTTTCATCTACTGCATTCCAAAGCAACTGTAAGCAAACCAAAGCAAAGTACTGTAATATCAAACAAGTGAACTTTTGAAAAATTATTACTAGAAAGTAAGAATCCAAGATGTTAACTATGTTAGTTGCAGGCTTGTAATGGAAATCCTATGCACTGTTAGTTCTTTGATATCTGAAAATCTTTGTAAAATTAGATAATAGTAGTACATAAAAGTTGTTTAAATCACAGATATTCTCCACCCTCTCAGACTAATCTTTCTTTTTGGAAACATCTAGATAAATACAATTTACTTTTCTCTACACTTAATTTATTTATTTGTTAAATGTATTTGTTGCCCATCTTGCCATCAGGTTACGTGGGGCAGCTTAAACAATTATTTTGTTACTTGTCCACCCTGAGAGCTCTTCCAGCTTACATTGCTCTCATCTTTGCTATTCATGATGGGGAAAGTGGAATCATTATTTTTGCCCACTGTACATGAGATAAATTCCATGAAGGTCATGTGATCACCTTTTGCAATCTTCTGATCAGTAAAGTCAGTGGGGAAACCAGATTCCCCTCTGTAACAACCCTGTAACTAACTTAACAACTGCAGTGATTCACTTAACAACTATGGCAAGAAAGGTCACAAAATGGGGCAAAACTCACTTAACAAATGTCTCACTTAACAGCAGAAAATTTGGGCTCAATTGTCATAAATCAAGGACTATCTGTACATACACATACACACATTTATTTATTTATTTGATTTGTCAATCGCTTACAAGATAATAGGTATAAGTGTACACATAGTTATGAATACATGAAATGGATATATATAAGAAAAATAAAAGAAACAATAGGACAGGGATTAATCGGATGGTAGGCACATATGGTGCGCTTATGCCGCCCCTACAGACCTCTTAGGAAGGGGTGAGGTCAATAGTAGACAGTCCTAAGGTCAAAATTTTTGGGGTTTGGGAAGAAACCACATAGACAGGTAGAGTATTCCAGGACTTTGACGCCATTCTGTTGCTGAAGTCTATTTCCTGTAAATCAGTTGGTGCGGTTAGAACCTTGAGTTTGTAATCTATTGTGTGCTCTTGTGTTGTTTGGTTGAAGGTGAAGTATTCATTGACAGGTAGGATATGCAATGTATGATTTATATGCACATACTTAGATCAGACCAGAAGGATGGCGTAATTCAGGTTTTTCTAGGTCTATAATTTCAAGTCTTGGGACATAAGGCAGTGGTCCCCAACCTTTTTGTTACGCAGGGACCAATTTCACGCAGAAACATTTTTTTCAAGGACTGGCAAAATCAATTCTTCCCAATAGTAAAGGGCTTCTTTACTATTTCATTTACAAAACATATTTATTATATATATTTTAATCATGATTATTCATTCTTTGGGCCGGTACAAAATGATCCACGGAGAGGTACTGATCCAGGCCCAGTGGTTGGGGACCCTGGCATAAAGTATCTACAACGCGTAGAGGAGTGGAGAGATTCTTCGTTGTGAATTTTCTGACTTTCTCAACTGTGCTATATCAGAATTACGTAATGTGGGTTCCAGATGATGAGCCTGTATTCGGTATTGGTCTAGCAATGTTTTGTATACTCTAGTTAGTAGTGTGATATTACCAGAGAAAAAGCTCTGAAAAAGCTATGTAGGATTAGGTTAACAACTCTTAATGCCTTTTTGGTTATGTAGTTACAGTGGGCTCTAGCACTTATATCGTTAGAGATGAATATTTCAAGGTCCTTTACAGAGCTTGGATCATCAACAAGGTCTTGACCATTCAGCTTGTATTTTATTTTCTGGTTTTTTTTGCCAATATGTAAGACCTCTGTCTTTTATTTATTTATATATAGCATTTATTTGTTGTAGCAGTGTTGTCTGTGGTATTGAACAGCTTTACATCAGCAAAAAGAATGCAGTTGCTCTTAATATGCTCTTAACATTCTGGTTCACATTTTATTCTTGGTAAAAAGAAATACTATACATTCTCTTTTAGACAAATATATCTTGTTTCTTCACATTTGTTGACTGTATTCACTTTTAAAATTTTGAAACAACATAAAGATATAAGTAGAAGTATGATGAGGCAAAGGGATTATTCCTTGCATAATTTCAATTCCCCTACTATATGCTTTTTGCTATTGTGAGAAGTCCACCACAGAGACTAAAACATATGAAGAATATTACAGGAATTGGATATGTTTAGTTTAATCAGCAGAAGGACTAGGGAGTGACATGATAGTAGAGTTCCAGTATCTTTGTGGGATGCCACAAAGAAGAGGGGGTCAATCTATTTTCTAAAGCAGGACAAGAAGCAATGGGTGGAAACTAATCAAGGAGAGAACCAACTAAGGAGAAATTTCCTGACAGTTAGAACAATTAATCAGTGGAATGATTTGGCTCCAGAAGTTATGGATGCTGCAGCACTGGACATTTTTAAAAACAGATTTGACAACCATTTCTCTGAAATGTTATATGATTTCCTGCTTGAGCAGGGTTTAGACTAGAAGACCTCCAAGGTCCGTTCTAATTCTGTTATTTTATAATAAATCAGGTTGGCAAGATCAGGAAGAATGCTTTAGAGCAGTGGTTTTCAATCTTTTCTTTATCCCTTCACATTTAAATACCTTTTGTGGCCACACACCATGGCTATAGACCTCAAGACCTATCTCAAGATTTAAATCATAGTATTTCTTCAAGCCTTTGAGAACTCCCTGGGGCATCATTGCACCTCCCCGTCCAAGGGCTCTGTGGATCACAGGTTTAAAGTATGTCCAAATTATGGCTAATATTTGATTTGGAGCCTGTGTGGGGCATTCTTTGTGGTTGCTCCTAGATTTTGGAACTTTATGATATTTTTTACATTTTTTTTTACTTTAAGAGGACATTTAATTTGATTAAATGATATTAATCAAATATTAATTAATATTTGATTTGGAGCATGTGCGGGGCATTCTTTGTGGTTGCTCCTAGATTTTGGAACTTTATGATAATATTTTTTATTTTTTTTTACTTTTAGAGGACATTTAATTTATGTTAACCTGTTTAAGCAATATGAAAACATGCATTAAAATATAAAGCCTTGTTTTGGATAATCTAGCCCAGCTGGCCTTTCAGGTCTCCCAAAAGTGATACTTATTGCTGCTGTAATCAAGTTCATCGTCTGTGTGGCCGCCATCCTTTTCTCATTCCTATCACTTTTTCCAACATTATGGACTTCTTAAGGGAATTGCATCTTCATGTTTCCAAAATATGATAATTTCACCCTCCTCATTTGTGCTTCAAGTACTTATTCTATGGTTTTTTTTGTCCAGCATCAAAACAACACTTATGGGTAACTACATTGAATAGTAATATGATAAATAAATAGATCTCTTTAGTTGGGAGTCTTTAAATTTTACCTTAGAAATGGGGTAAACACTTTCAAAGGATACTTTGTATTTTGTGTGGAATACTCTCTCACACACACATACTGAATAAGTTTTCAAAAACTCAGTACATTGTTTCATATATTTCTATGGGATTATTCAGTTGTGAAAATATTTGTGGTTATATGGGTTTTAGTTATTTATAATTTGGTTTTAAGATTTACTTTAAACTTCCCCGATCATCTATTTGCATTGGCTCTTATGTGTTTCTAAGTACAACTTTAAATGATGGTCACTGCATTTACATAGCTGGTGTTGAAAAGACTGCTTCTTCCCTGAAGGATCTGCCCACTAACTTAGAGAATTGGGGTGGGTGTGCTGGAAGTTTCTTTTCAGTGTTCTGTTGTGAGAGAGAAACTGAACCACAAATATTTTTTATGCAGAGGCTCCTCCTTGAAAAGAACAGGCTGGAAGTCAGGGTAGGCCATATGATTTTACAAATGTTAGTCAAGACTTGCTACTCATGAAGGCCTTCAGAGCTGTTTGTATTCATCCACCTCAGAATTTGATTGCCATTAATTTATTTATTGGGTTTATATACTATCTATATATTGTACCACTCAAGATAACCTACACCTCCTGTTCCTCCTGTTTTCTCCTATAATAATCACCTGCCATGCAGGTAGGGCTGACAAAGAATGCCTGGCCCAAATTTATCTTGACTGGTTCGTGCCTAAGAGAGGACTAGAACTGTCACTCTCCTGATTTCTGCTATAGATAAGAACAACCATTGATCAATACAACCTATCCTTTCACCACCTACAGTCAATTGGGATTGGCAGGATAATAAATATTTGATGGGTAAGATATGAATATAAATAGGAATTATTAAAAATGTTTTGTTTTACAATCATGATAAATAATTATTTTTTGGAACTGATTTTAATTTTACACACAAGACAATGTTTTCAGTTTGGCAGATTTGCATGCCTTGTTAAGTAACAACCAACTGAAATTGAGTAATAAGCAGTCACAAATCACTTACAGGATGCAGCTGCAATTCATCTTTTTCAAAAACTTTATTTTGATTTAATAGTTTTCATGTTTACAGAGAATATAGTGATGCAGAGGGGAAAAAATACAATTCCAATCAAGCCACAGGACTCCTGAAAGGCACATTACAAGTATTTTTTTAAATAAATTGTGGCTCTAATAAATGAGTTGATGAAGGGTTTTTTCTTAACTGTTGATAGGTAAAATAAATGGATATTTAAAGCAGTCTGTGAGCCAATTTTAGTGGACAGATAGCATAGTCAGAAGGTAGATTAGGCACTGACATTACTATTTGTTCCATATGGGGTGCAGGAATTGGTTTCTGCTTTTGCTGTATTGCCAGTAGTTGTATTATACCTGCTAAAAGCTTAACACTTCTTTAGAGAGTTATTTCAAATTAAAAATGACAAACACTGGTGGGAAAGTCACCATTTTGCAATTATGTTTTGGCAGCAAAAACTGCTGGAGTTCTTGAATCTATAAAAGTACAGTGAAGGGCATGTCTCTTGAACTACTATTGCTTATCTTTGGTATATAATCTGTGGCAAGTGTATACTGCAAAGATTTGCTTCTGGAAACCTTTTCCCATATTTTGCCTTTTCTTAAGTCACAGTCCTTTGCTGCTTTTGTCATTAGTTCTTCCATTCCAGCCAGCTGAAAAAGATGTCTATGTATCTATAAAGTAACATTCTTCAAACAACTCCACTCTAGAAATCTTGCCTTAAACTATAGCTGCAGTTTATCCCAAAGCAGTTTATTTGCAAGGGTGTTAAATAGAAGCAATGATAAAATAAGAGGAAAATTAACCATTGTGTGGGGCTGTCCTTGTTATGTAATTAATGGGGGTGGATAAAGGTACAAAGTGAACCTGAAGCAAAATTTGTACTAGAGCCACACCTCATTGATGTTTTGTTGCTTAAGCCTATAATAATGACGTGTTTATTTCACATCTGCACATTTCAAAGTATGTATTGCTCATATTATTTTAAAATCACAAAGATGATACATTGTGTTGTAGTACAAGATGTACTTTTTAAAGTGGGCATAAGATAATGGGCATGGTTCCTAAGAATGTATTTTAACAACTATTGAATTTTAATGTATAAGCAGCTGTTTTACTGTTGCCTTTTGTTTACTGGTAAAACATAGACATAATATATTTAGTGTAAATATTAGAAAAACA
Organism: Laticauda laticaudata; assembly: GCA_004320025.1. NCBI lineage: Eukaryota > Metazoa > Chordata > Lepidosauria > Squamata > Elapidae > Laticauda > Laticauda laticaudata. The sequence goes on from BHFT01055896.1 coordinate 11,432, forward strand.
TACCTTGTGTTATTGAATAGCTCAAATCTATGCTATAAGTTTACCTTTGTTGGTATGAGTCTGGTGGAGAACAGATAATGAAGGAGCTGCATTTGAATTCCCAGGGAGCCTTTGTGGTGACGTGGGGATGCCTCCAAGCTATATTAAGAAGTAGAAATGGTATTTTTGGCACAAGTTTGGAAACCCATCATTGCCTTAGAATGTTCTAACATATTTACTTAGTACTGTCACACAGTCCCCGTGGACACAAACAGGAAATTTTGACATCTTTCAATTTCCAAAGCAACTTAACTACTTCAAAATACAAACTTGGCACACTAGTAAGGCACATGTGTATTCCAAATTGAAATCATTCCTCTCTTTCATCATTCTTTACTGAATCTTGTTATAATCCAAGCTAAAGAATTAGGACTGTTGTACCTGCTTACCTGATTCTGAGGGTCACAAGGAAAACAGCAGGGAGAGTCTTATGGCAATGCACCACGGTGTTCTTAGATGTTCCAGGGAGACAGCAGAGTAATGAAGAAATGGAGAAAGGGTGTCCTCTCCTTCTCTTTGCTGCCATAGGTGCAATTAGTACTCGGCCGTCACAGCTACCAGATGACTGGTGAAGTGGAGGGGAACAGGATTACAGACACATTCAGAAGTCCAAGGGAAAATATCCTCCAGGACTATGCAGCACATCAATGCAACATGCTGCATCAGCCAGCAGTTAAGAGAAAATAATGCCTGCATTTCTCAGGATCTGCCATTTTTCCTGCCTCCATCCTTTGGCATTTTCTTATGCAATGAATAAATAAAACTTAAGACTTGCCCAGACTAGCATATTGCAGTTTCCCCAAGGTATCTAAAACTTTCTCTTCAGCTATGTAGCAATAAATCCCCAAACTGACATTTTCAGGGCAATATTGCACAGTGAGGAAGGTTTTCAAAACAAAGCAATGCTTCTCCTTCTCCTGAAATCTTCCATGAGCAGACCTTGATTCTAGACTGGGACTCTGAACTAAGCACTCCAGACTGGAATTTGGAATTCATGGCAATACTTGTTGCTTATTGATGATAGTTAAATATGCTCTGTGGGGTACTGCCTTTTCCACTGTTAAAAACAAGAGAATTGAATATACAGACCTGAAATGACATGATACAATTCAGGTCTCAATTTATGGTGGAAGTTCCTGATTCAAGACTAGATCTGTTCATATTCAAAAGTTCCCTTCTGATCAAATGGTGCCCACTTTCATAGCAAAGAGAAAAAAAAATCAAAGTACTTAGTCATAATTAATATAATAGCAATATTAAATATCACTAAATGACAATGTACACTCAATGACAAGGTAATCATTATTGAACAATTGAGTAAGAGTTTCCCTTGTGACAAACCAAAGAAGCAAAAGTTAGATTTTCAACAAGCAAGATACAAAGCACAGTGACTCTTCAACTTTGATGTCGGGGAAGATGTTTGAAAATACGATGAATAGCCAAGGAAATAAACAAATAGATAATCAAATCAATCCTGAGCTCTCACTTGAGGTATAAATCAGCGGTTGCCAACCAGTAGGCCATAGCCCACTGGTGGGGCATGAGAAAATTTTGGTGGGCCACAGAGAAATCTCACCCCCAGAGCACCCCCCCAAAACAATCCAGGTGCGCAGAAACACAAGGCTGCGCAGCCCACAAGGCTCCCTCCTTACCTGGCAAACTTGCCTGCTACATTGCTATTTTTCCTTTTTCCGACCATCAGCTGTTCAGGTGTGCAGGGAGATTTAGATTAGCTAGGAAGCAGGAAATGGTTGGATTTCTTGCTTTCTAGCTAGTCTTTAGATCTTTGGCTCTATTTTTTAAGCACAGCCGAACCTTCTTTAGGACTGAAGGTTCTATTATTCAGTGCAGACCTACGGCAAGCAAATTTGAGAGACTCAGCTAGCTGATGACAGATAGATAGATCACTGAATGATTCTGTGAGCAACTCAATCTGTCTGCCTGCTTTTCCTGATTTTGCGTAAAAGTTGCTCTTTTTTTTAAGTAAACAATTCAATATTTACATACATGGTGTGTTGTGAGTTAATTTTGTGAGTTTACTTGCAAGCAAATTTTATGTGACAGACTGAGCTAGCCAATGGCAGATAGATAGATCTCTGAATCTGTGATTCTGTGAGCAACTCAATCTGCCTGCCTACTTTGCCTGATTTTGGGTAAAAGTTGCTCTTTTTTTATAAAAAAATGCAATATTTACATAAATATTAATATACATATAATACAAATATTATATACATACAAGCCATGCCCAGCCAATCACATGACCACCAAGCCAAACCCACAAATTAGGCCATGCCCACATAACTGGTTAATGGTCCCTGGGTTTTAAAATTATGAGTTTGGTGGTCCCTGAGGTCCAAAAGGTTGGCGGCCCCTGGCATAAATGATCAGGCTCAAATGATATTTTGAATACATTATTGAAGACTCCATTGAGAAGCTGATAATACTAGGAAAACAAGGGACAAAGCAGCAAAGTGGATGGAATCAATTCCAATTCCAATAGGTATACTGTTGGAATATCTGATGGACCATATTTTTTATTTTTATTTGTATTCTACCTTTATTATTTTTACAAAAAACTCAAGGTGGTAAACATATCCAATATTTTCCCTAAAACAACAACCCTATAAAATGAGTGGGTCTGAGAGAGAGCAACTGGCCCAAAGTCACCCCCCAGTTGGTTTTCATAGCTAAGGCAGCACTAGAAGTCATAGTCTTCTTATTTTTAGACTGATGCCTTAACCACTAAACTAAACTATCTGTCACCCTGAGGACAATTCATCAAGTAAAGGACTATCTATCTGGTATCTAAGAGTCAACACTGACTTGATGGCATAGAATCCACAAATACTGTGTATGATACAACAAATGTTAATAGAAAGGTAATTATTTTCATATTCCCTTAAATATGTAAGACTTATGTGTTGTATGAACAGCCTAATGTTTCCTTTTAAATATGTATGGGATATGAATTATTTAGAGTAGAATGCAGGCTGCTTTATATGTTTGTGCAGAATTGGGGTTTTTCCCCCCATTCAATCATATTCAATTATCGGAGACTGCCTGGAAAAGTCCCTGCACTTTTCTTGGCATAATATTTCAGAAATGGTTTGCAGTTGCCTTCTTTCTATGACTGAGGAAAAGTGACTGACCCAAGGACACTCAGCTGGTTTTATTCCTAAAGTAGAACTAGAATTCATGGTTTCCAGGTTGCTAGCCTGATGCCTTAATCGCTACACCAAACTACAGGTAGTTCTTGATTTACAACTGCTCACTTAGTGGTAGTTCAAAGTAACAACAGACCTATCTGGGGACTACTTACAACTTGGATTTGAAGTTCCCATGATTGCCCCTTCCCAGGCATGTGATTGAACCAGTGGTGGGATTCAAATTTTTTTACTGGTTCTGTAAGTGTGGCTTGGTGGGCGTGGCAAGGGAAGGATACTGAAAATCTCCAGTCAGAGGTGGTATTTGCTGGTTCTCTGAACTACTCAAAATTTCTGCTACTGGTCCTCCAGAACTGATCAGAACCTTCTGAATCCCACCTCTGGACCGAACTTTGCGCACTCGGCAATTGGGCCTCATTTATGGTCACCTGCAGCCACTGAGTGTGTTTGCTTCCAGTTTTCAGCAAAGCCATAACCAAAGTGAATGATTGACTTGCTTAACCACTGCTGCAAAAGATTGCAAAGTTTTACAACTCTCACAACTATCAACTGTAATGAGCAGACTCCATTATGATTGTAAATCAAGAATTACCTGTTCTTTATACTAAAGTAGCAGTTATTTAATTTCAAAAGCAAAATAATTATTAATAAAGATATTTTAGTGAAAAAGAAAGTTTTTATGAAATTATGAAATATTTTTAGATAATTAGGCTTTTCTCATTTTCAAATACACTAACATTTAAAAATATCCCTCAAAGAAAAAGGGATGCGGTGGCTCAGTGGCTAAGATGCTGAGCTTGTCAATCAGAAAGGTCGGAAGTTTGGCGATTCAAGTACATAGCACCGCATAACGGAGTGAGTTCCCGTTACTTGTCCCAGCTTGACGGTTGGATCGTCAAGCTTTCGTACATTTTTACGTTCTAGAAAAATAGGGACCACCTCAGTGGGAAGGTAACAGCGTGCCGTGTGCTTTCAGCATTTAGCCATGCCAGCCACATGACCACGGAGACATCTTCGGACAGCGCTGGCTCTTTGGCACCGCCCCCTAGAGCCAGAAATGACTAGCACGTATGTGCAAGGGGAACCTTTACCTTTTACCTCACATAAAAGCATTATGTATATCATTATTTTTTATAATGACTCCTGATTACAGTTCTTTTGACTTTATAAGACACCAGAGTCACTGTTTTAAATATCTTCAAATTACTTAGTGAAAAAAATAGGATCAAATATATCCTTGAAAGGTCTCTTAATATAGATACTGCAAATGCATCTGAAGAAGATTGATCCAGAATCAGAAAGAACTATTTTCATAGCTTCAGGTTCATTCATTCTAGAAATGAGTCCATGCTGAGAAAGTCCGGAGATTTGTTCACTTCATAAAGGTCAAAATAAACTACTTTATTAGTCTCAAGAAAGAAGCTACAATAAGATAATTTGCCAATAATATTTTGGCAAACAGGGACTAGAAAGTTGATTGCTGAACATAATGAAGAAAGATAATGAAGAGAACTTGCTTTGAAATGAAAGATTCCGGGTTTATACTCTGGAAACTCTCGGAAGGTGAAAAATTGAAGACAAAAGTACTCCAAGTAGACTATTTAGGAAGTACTGTCTACCTAGTTCTTGATTTTTCATTATGCAGAAAGAAGTAAAAAAATTGCTTCATACATCTTCCTGCATAGAGAAATTGGTGATTATCATAGAATGGTGCTTTTGGAGGAGACTGGGGATTCCTTGCATTTAGCCTCACCCATGAGTCAGGCAACCTAAGCAACTGGAGGCTGATCTAACTTCTCCACCAGCTGCGGTTCCCTTCTCTGGCATATTTTGCCCAGCACAATGACTAAAACAATGTATGCAATTAAGCGCCATTCAACAACAAAAACTGAGCTTGGTTTTATGCAGTAGTATTTTAAGCAACAATATTGACAAAACAAGAAAACAGACAATATTAAAAATGGAAGATTTCACTTTCAAAACTCAAAACTTAAAAATCCCTTGAGAACAAAAAACTCTTTGCTCCAAAGAAGTTAGACATCAGAAAAACCTTTTTTTCAGAATAATTTTTATAAATTGGGCATTAAACCTTACTGGATATTGGTATTGGTAATTTATCAACCCAAATTTCTGGAAGATCTCCATCGATTATTTTTAAAATTAAGCATGGGCAGAAGGCAATGCTGAATCACTTCTAGAAAACTATAGGCATGTCTAAATAATCTTCAGCAGTCAAACTGGACATGAAAGAACATTACCTTTTTATGGGCTGGAGTCTTTGAGGCTGGCAGTATCTGTTGATGCTGTACTCAAAATAAGGCATTCCATATTTTCATTTTAAAATATTTAAGTTACTAGTTTAATACCATAATTGGCTAAAAATTAAAAGCCATTCTGAAAAAAAATGTAACGGTTAGTACCCTAATTAGGGCATTTTGCAGAAGACACTTTTCAAATATAACCCATGTAGATCATACTGGAATATTCAAGACAAAAAAGTAATCAAGACTCGGTCATATACTGACTAGTGCATATTTGACAAGTGCAGGAGGAAGAATTGAAATTGGCTATTGATCATAATTGTACAAATGTCATATCAGGCATGTTTTAATTGTGATAGCTGATGATATAAGAACAGTGCCAAGTGATGGATTTTCTTTTTCAGGGTGACCGGATGCTACAATACTGATAGTTCTTTGGCATTGGATGAACTAGTTAGTAATCATCATGCCATATTGCATGCTATCGCCTGAATAATTTCTGTAAATATTGAATGGCATGGGGGGATGAGATGGAATCTTGTAGATCTAAATGTCAGTGTCCCCCAGCATCACTTTCTGGATGTGGTCAAACAAAGATCACTACTTCAAACCAAACCTAATCCCACCACATGATCTAGTAAGCATTGAAACAAACTAGGATAACCAGGAAAACAAGTGGAACCATATTCTGCCACATCCATTCTGTGGTGTAAAAGTTAGCATCATATCGCAGCAGAACACCTATTTGAAATAGACCAGACAATCAATATTAATCAGATGTGTCTGGTACATCCTTCTCAAAAATGTAATGTTTAAGTCTGGTTTAGAGTTGCACAGAATTCCCCAACTAAGGGAGAGTTGCTTCATTAAATGCTTTTTAACTATTTCTTTTAGGCATTCATTGGAACCAAGAAAACCCTATCAATTCCTTTAATTATGGTAAGGTTAGTAATTGATAATTATTAAGAAAGAAGTCTGGCTAAAAACCAGACTGTAATTTTTCCATACCTATCCACATTTTATTTGGATCAACACGTTGTGAACAAAATACCCCCCAAATAAGAAGACAAGCAGTTTCTGAGGTTGTTTTCCCAGAAACAGACCCCAACACTGGCGTTCAACTGAAGTGTGGCTTTGATTATTTTATCTGTGGAGAATTATGTGTGCTGCTCAAAATAAGCCACCAATTGTTCTTGCTTTCTTCTCATCACATCTGGGTGATTGAGATGTATTACCATATAGAAGAAACATGCTGGCCTGCTTTGTGCGCTATGAAGGCAAACAAGCCTTCTTTCTTGCTCCCATTATTATGGAGAAGGACTTCAGTCAGGAATTAATCCCTGTTTGATCTGATGTGTCTTGAGAATTTCTCCCTTTTGCACTCCAGCTATCACCCACTTCTTCATTATTCTCAGCTCCCTTGTAAATTAAAGGATTGATTTGGTTCAGAAAGAATAATGCTCCAATCACTTGAATTGTCCCTATCTTTTTATACATAGTCCATAGAAAGTACCAATAATGTAACTTGTAATACCAGAAGACAGTTACTGTATCTACTTATGACTCTTTTGATGCCAACATTCTCCTACTATAGTCACTGCCAATGCCAATTATTAGGAGGCATAACTTTGTTTTTAATATGAGAATAAAATTTTTATATCAGTTTCGTTCCTCTAAATAATACAAACATGTAAATTTGTATTATTATATGTGTCATTTGGTATTTAAGACAAGCAGGTGTGTTGGGATGTATGCACCACGTTCATTGTTTTTAAATGTTTTTCTTTGTTTCACTAATAAAATTTATATAAAAAATACAGTTCTGTGCAATTTGCTTTATTTAACATTTCAATCAAATTATCATATAATTTTGAGGAATATTGTGTGTAAGGTCTTTTTATCTGAAATATAGTTTGAGTTTATTTTGTGCCAGCTGCATTTGGGAACAATACATGAGGTGATACTTTATTTTTATTCCTCACTTATAGACTAAGCAGCTGAAAGTCGTAATAGTGGAGGCATAAAACTTTTCTGTTTGGTATGAAAACCTGGAATTGCTGGAATGTATCTCTATGGATGTCAAAGGGAGATAGATTTAGTAGGCATGGTTTATTTAAACTGATCTATCATCTACATACCAGCGCTCCACACCCCTTTTCATTTGTATTAAAAAGGTGATTTCATAGCCTCTGATTCAGCAAAGAGATGGTCTAGTGATGTTAAAACATGATCTAAATCAGGAGTTGCCAAACCTTTTGGACCTCAGGGACCACCAAACTCATAATTTTAGATCCCAGGGACCACTAACCGATTCTGGGGCATGGCCTAATTTGTGGGTGTGGTTTGGTGGTCATGTGACTGTCTGGGCATGGCTTGTATGTAAATATTATAAATATTTATGTCAATATTGATTTTTTTAATTAAAAAAGAGCAACTTTTACCCAAAATCAGGCAAAGTAGGCAGGCAGATTGAGTTGCTCACAGAATCATTCAGTTATCTGTCTTATCTGCCATCGGCAAGCTCAGTCTCTCAAATTTGCTTGCTGTGAGTCTGCACTGAATAATAGAACCTCCAGTCCTAAGGGAGGTTCGGCTGTGCTTAAAAGCAGAGCTGAAGATCTAAAGACTAGCTAGAAAGCAAGAAATCCAACCATTTACTGCTTCCTAGCTCATCTTAATCTCCCAGCACAGCAGAACAGATGATGGTCAGAAAAAGAAAAAATATACATTTAGCAGGCAAGTTTGCCGGGTAAGGAGTGAATGGGCGGAGAGGTTCCCATGCGCCAGGTAGCTGGCGCAGTCTTGTGTTTTTGCGCAGCCTGGATTAATTGCTTTGGAGGGGTGCTCTGAGGGTGAGATTTCTCTGCAGCCCACCAAAATTTTCCCACGGCCCACTGTTTGGCAACTGCTGATCTAAATTGCTAGTGTGGAAAGTGATTCTTTATTTCTTAATATATCTGTTTCTGTGGTGTGAGATACTTGACTAAAATGTTAAGACAGCATCACTTCCTACAGGCTAAATATGTGATTAATACATTTTATACTACAGAGACTGTAGAACCTACATAAATGGTTTTAAGTTTCCACAGGAACATTAGGATCTATTATAATAAAAAAATAGTATAAAAACTTTCATGGGAGGTAGAATCATATTTAAGATAATGATCCCTAAATAATGTAGTATAAGATAATGAGAGCCAGTTTCATATAGGAGTTAAAGACATTGTGCTAGAAACTGGGAGACTAAGAGTTCTAGTTCTACGTTAGGCACAAAATCAGTTGGGTGACCTTGAGTCAGTCACTCTTTCAACCCTAAGCAAAAGACAAAGGCAAACCACACCTGATAATGTAAAAAAAAAAAAAAGTTCCTGTAGGACTCATTCAGGTAATTGATTGGAATCAAGACTGACTTGTAGACACAAAAACAAAAAATGATCCTATAATTTGGGGAGTGGAACTATTTTTACATAAATTATGATAAAACTCTTTGTCAGAATCATTTGTCAGAATCATTTATCTAAAGGATATTCTAGTGTAGGTAGTCCACATATGGAAATCACATAATGGCCATGGATTAGGAAAAGATTTACTTATATTCCAACACTAAATGAGACCTGAACTACTGAACAATTGCACTTATCTCATATGGTAATAAGATAATACTCAACATTTTGCAATCCAGATTTCAAAAATATATGGAATAAGAACTGCCAGAAATACAGGTTAGATTGAGAAGAGGCAGATGTTACATTGCTAACATCTGATGAACAATGGAAAAGGTAAAGAAGTTGCAGAATGTTATATATTTTTGCTTATTTGATTATACTAAGGCTTTCAATTATATATCCTATAACTGTGAATAGCTTTTCAAAAATGAATTACTGGGCAACTTTAATGATTAGGAAGTGACAAAACAGAACTAAATGGTCCAAAATTAAGAAAGGAATATGCCAAGGTTGTATACTATTACCATATTTATTTAACATAAAGAACATAAAATAAATGTCAGAATGGAAGTGAAATGAACAATCTCAGATATATTGTGATACCATTTTTAATGAAGGGAAATAAGACAAGGAATTATTGGTTGAAAGTGAAGAGTATAAAAACCAGCATGTTGCTGAATACTTTAAAAAAAAAAGGGGGGGGGGGAGGGAATTCAAGATTAAATTTTAAAAAAGGACAAAGTTGCTAGATACTGTCACTGTGATGAGATGCTATCATTAAGAGCATAAGCATGAATTACAAGAAATTATTACTCAGAGACAATCCTGGTAAAATGGTGTCATTTATGCCACAAAGAATTGGAAGCCACTGAGCAACACTAAGGGTTTGTCCTATTCCTGAGTTAAAGTGCTATTACTAACATGGCACAAAATGGTGCTATGCCCATTGCTAATAGACCCAACGGGTCTTTTCTGAATGGTGTTCTGATTTTCTCTTCTGGCTTTGCTGCTCTCTTTTCAGTACATCACTATACAGGTAGGGTATATTCATCTGTTGTAGGACTGCCACAGAAATGTAAAAGGCCTGATGTTGCCTGGACTTTAGTTAGTTTGTCTGCCTCTCCTTTCATATCTTTCTTTTGCCATACATCAAGCTGAATATTGTACGAAACAGGAAAATGTATTTTGTTAAATTATTTCATCATGGAGGTTGGATTGCCCTGGTTCTAATGTAGCAAAATACAGAGAAAGGACAGGGGTGCATGGATGGCAACTGAATAGATATCCCAAAAGACCCGTGGCTCAAGAAAACACCTTTTGGATGTAAAAATGTTGAATTATTGATCAGTATGAAAAAGCTTTGATTAAAAGTAGAAGTCTACAAAAACTAAAGAGGGTAACTCAAGGCCTGTATTTGAAAAATAACATTAAGAGGGTTAACAAAATGTATGCAGTTCAAAACAGAGGTAAAGGAAATCGACAAGGAAATGGACAGGCAATGGAGGGAACTAGGAGGATATATAGTTGCTTTTTGTAAATCAAAGGAAATGTTACTATTATGGCTTCTGCTGTTACACTACTGGCCAGGGAGGCTATAAAATAGTGTTTGTATTTGTATTTTGAGTTTTGCAGATTGGAACTGAATTCATTCAACCATTTTAACTGCTTTGGTATTGAAAAAAATCAGTCCTGGATAAATATAATTGAATGTCATCAGTAGAGAAAAAGTGGATTTAAGGGTTTAACAAAGGGCAAATAAAAGATGGTGGCATATATTCAAATGACATTTTTATGTGTTAATTATTTCACATTCAAATTATTTTTCTGGAAATATATACTGAACTTTGTTTTAGTAAAGTTGAATATTTCTCCCAAGAAAAATGATCCTGGCAGCAATTTGGAGGGAAAAGCCATCTGCATGAGGAAACCTGGTTTATCTGGGTCAGTTCAACCAATTCAGCCATTTTATTCTTGAAAGTTGGACAGCATCAACTTTGGACAGGTACCATCTTGGAAGGGCCCATTCTTTGAGGTGCGATTGTTCTTTTTTTCTTTTAATCTTGTACAGCATTTGGTCTAGGTCCGGTCCTCATTTGTTTTTTCCCCTTTTCTCTGGTTTTGTCTCCTCCTCTTCTTGTCCTCCTGGTGGCCTCCCCCACCCCTCTTGCTGCCTCCTGTTTCTTTCCCACCCATGGCAAAATATTTTTCTTTTTTTTAACGCAGGTTACTTATCGAGGACAGGCATCTAGTGTTTCCATCCCCTTGCCGGCCGTTGTCTGTCGGCATATCATTACGGAGGCACACACATAAACCTCTCGGAGGCTTTCTCTTTCTCTTGTGCCCGTGTGATCTCTTTCACTCCCAACGTGCATGATCCGGTTTCAGCCCAGCCGAAAGGCGCGCTGGGTTATACACTTTTCCGAGTGCCTTCTCTAACTCGGGTTGCTGCTTGAACGCGCCGAAGTCTGCGGAGCCCCCACTTGCTTTGCGCTCGTAAGAGGAGCGTTCCCGCCGGCCCGCCCACCCACTCACCCACCCACAGTCCCCGCTCTCTCTTGGCATTTCAACCGCTTCTATCTCTTTCCACTCCCTCCACTTTTTCTCAAAACAAAAAAGTCTTCCTGCATTTCCATCCCGGCGCTAAATTGAAAAGAGGGGAGACTTTCCCCCCCTCCGCCTCCTTCTGCAGCCGCCACCGCCAGCACCAGACTCACTGGCCCAACTACTGCCGCCGCCGCCGCCGCCACCATCATTTCCCTCCTCCTCCCTTTCTCCTCTCTTTTTGGCAACACCAGGACGTCCGGCGTGGTGGTGGTAGGGGTAGCGGTGCTGCCAGTGCTGCCGTGGGGTTGCGAGCGGACGGGGTCGCCTTTGAATCCTCCAGTTTTTCTAAGGTGCCTCGCGGAGCGGGAGCGAGCCGAGAGCCTGCGGAGAGGCTGAAAGGCAGCAAGGAGTCACGATGAGCGCACGAGGCGACGGAGCCGGACAGCCTTCGACTTCTTCCGCGGCTGCCAAAGAACAACCTGCCACCGCCGAACCGCCGAAGAGGGGACGAGGGAGACCCAGGAAACAGCCACAAGTCAGTACTTCCTCTAGCTAACCTAGGACAGACCAGAGATGTGCGAATCGGGCGCACACGTGCCTTGCAAGCTCCTTGGCATTGGTGGTGTGTGTTTGTAGATGTAAAAGTTTTGTGGCGGCCACACGGGTTTCTTTGCTCGTGAGCAACTGTAAGGAAGCGGCTCGGAGCTGTAAATCCCACTGGCAAGGGGAAGAGGTGGAATGTGTGTGTGCGTGTGCCTGTGTGCGCGCGCGTATCAAAGAGGGAGAAATGTTGGAGCGCGCGGGCGCGCGTTTGTTTCTTTGGAACTGGCAAAAACTTATCTTTGCCTTTATTGTGTGCTTTTACTCGGCTCCGGTTTCCACCAACCAGCGCTCGCGGGTTAGTTTCGACCAAAGTTTAAATCTGAGTCTGAGCCGACTGAAAGGAAGAAAAGGAGTCAGGGCTGTCTCAGCGACGTCTCAATCTTTGTGCCATGTGTCTTCTAGCTCGTCTCGCAGTGGCTGTTGCCGCCTCTGGTCCCATCCGACTTCACCCCCTCCCATCGTGGCCGAGAGGTGGGGGGGGGGTCAGACTCCCCAATTGTGTGTTTCAAAGGGGGAGCCATTGTTGGCTGCATGTTTACTTTACATTTTGTAGGATTGTTTGACTTCCTCGAGGTTTAGTCTGGCCCCCTCCCGCCTCCAGTCCAGGAAACCGATTACTCTGTGGGAAAGGGTGTTTCGTGATTTAGGGCTGTGTGAGTGCTCGTGGGACATTTGAGTCCTGGCCGTTCCCTTTTTTTCCCCACGAAGTGAAATCCATAACTAATATGTAGTACATTTGGCAAAGCAAACATGCTACGGGGATACTCGGGTTGTCCTATTCCCTTCAAGTCATGTGGAGAGAGAGATTCTCTGCGGATGCATCCAATTAAGGTTGCTATTGTAGCGCTGCTTAGCCGCATGGAGAGCTTTTTCTGTTGTTTGGATTGGTTTCCATTTCCTTCGAGGCAGCTATCAGCAATAGGAGTTGCCCTCTTAAGTGCATTTAAAGCTGGCTTCCGCGGCATAATTTTTTTTTCATTCATTAGCATCAAACCACTTCCTGATCTGAAACCTGAAATGTAAAATACCTCGAAGTGGGTGGGGGGGTTCCCTTAAATTTGTGAGGCTGATGGATGATCATTAGCAAAGACCTCACACTTAACCTACTTTTCTCTTCACATCCCCAACAATAAATCAATAAATATATTTGGGAAAGGACAGTATAAACACACACACACACACACACACACACACATTGTGTTATCTTTGTTAAACTATCATGGTTTCACTGACCCCTTCCCATCACCAGTATCAGTTTATTTTTGAAAGAAGTGTGTGGTATTGGAAGATCCTTGTTTGAAAATGAAATATTATGAAATACACAGTACAGAAAAAAATCCACTTCTCTACCAGCCAGTGCTGAATATTATAACTATTTGGCTTGATTTTTTAAAAAATTATGTCACTTATAGTGCAGTGAAATTCTATGCATGCCTGACCAGAAGTAAGTCCCACTGAACGCTGGGTTTTAGTCCCAGGTAAGCGTGTATAGGATGAGGAACTTAATTTTGCGACCTAAAGAATGCAGCCGTTTTAAGATCCATTCACAACTGCACTTAATGAGTTGAACTTCATCCTGTAATCCAACTAAAATGTTCAATATTTGAAAGTGGATTTTTTTTCTTTTAGTCCATATGATTAATTGAATAAATATTTGAATTTAAAAACTAGAATCCTACACATTTAAGCAGTCTTCCATTTATGATCAGACAGAAACCATTTGGGGAAAATATCTGAACAAAAGCTGGTTTTATATATTCTGAATTGCAGTCATGCTCTAAACTTTAAATCGTTTTCTCATCAGACCAGAACATGCAAAGCCCCCAAATACTGTAACAATATATAGATTCCATTAAGCTAGACAAAGTGTATTGTAAACTACAGAACAAAACAAAGCTCACTGTGATAACTTTCCTAATGAGAAAAAAATATGCCTTAAAGGTTCTTTAAGATTGGAATTCCATTTCAAGTGATTACAAATGTATATTTAATAAACAATTATTAGGTGAATAGGAAGAGCCTCCACTGATTAGAATGATAAAACATAATCTTGTTCAGTGTGTTTGGTTGCAGAAAATGTATCTGCTATAATATCTGACATACTTTTTCATTGTTTTTCTATGGAGCTCAAGCTGCTATGGAGAAACATTTTAAATAATGCAGATAAACATATACTGTTATTTTCCTGTTTAACATTCTCTTTCGCTATCCAAGTTGAGTCACTCATTGACATAAAACAAGTGTGGTATGTATGTTAAATTCTGATGTTTGCATTTAGATTTCTGCAGAGTTTTTGGAGACAACAGTGTGTTTTCTGTTTTTAGGAACCGACAGGAGAGCCATCTCCCAAAAGACCAAGAGGAAGACCTAAAGGAAGCAAAAACAAGAGTCCCTCTAAAGCAGCTCAAAAGGTGAGAGTAGTCAGAACAAAAGATTTGCTTTCATTACCACTTATTTTTTAGCTATTGTCTAAACAGTTTCACATTTAATCTTTGAACTTTGTGGGGTTTGGGGCATTTTAATAATATTTCAGGCAGAAATGTTGGAAGAGGATCTTGGACATATGAGAAGCAATTCCCCACCTCCAAAGCTTCTACATATGTTTAATTTCCAAATTCAGGATTTCACTAACTATGTTTACTACTGTTAAATAAATTCTACTATTGTTTGTATCTAACACTAAATGTTCACATTCTGAACAATTTTAATATACCTAGGCAAATTATTACTCTAATGTTTTGTTAACTATATAAGTAATACATTGATGGTGTCAGGATATATGTTTATCTTTTATCTTTGATCATTATCTTTATTATCATCAGACATCAGGGTTGAATACCAGGTTATCCTCTATATTTCTTGCTTGACTTAAAAAGTATATCTGGGGAGGGGGGAAATACCACATTTGGAACAATTACTGCATTCTTAATATTGTCAAGGGAAGGAAGCATGAATTGACAAGTTCATTGAAGTAATCCACTTTGTCTTCAGAGAATTTTTTTTTTAACAGATTCTAAGATATAATACCACAAGAAAAAAACTTAAACAAAATAATCATGGACAAATGCATACTATAGCTATTTACAGTTTCTTTATAAGAATACTGCTGACTTCAGTTTTAAGTAATTTTGAAACGTGATGCATCATGTTTAGTAGACTAGTTGCTACCATCAGCGGTTTTCATTTACAAATACATCAGAAAGAAAAACACAAATATTATTGTTATACCAATGTTGGATTCTTCTAATTAAAACTTGTTTTAGGACTTTTTTATATATACATACCAGTTTTGATATTGTTAATGGTGATATTATGAATTATTATAGCAACCTATGATAAATGCTTTTTTTAAATTTAGGGACTGATAATGTTTTTGTGTTTCTTTAATTTAGCTCCTTTGAATTTCAGTATAGAAATTTTTTTTATTCTTTTGCCTTTGTCCCATCCCTTTTTCTCCCCATTTTTGCAAATGGAATTTAAAATACTAAATATATTTCACTGGCACATCTGTTTTTAAAAATAATATTGTCAAAAGAGTGCAGACATGCACAACATAACACCCCCACCCCCAAAAGAGAATGCAGGTAAAGTGATTGTTAGGGTTTGTAAAATTAAAGATGGTATGAAGGAAATGAATAGGTTTCATACTGCTAAAGTCGTAATCTCACAGTCATCCAATAAAATGAATAGAAGGCAATATAAGACAAGCAATGATTAGCCAGTGACATTTTCTCTAAAAAGATTTATCAGTGATTACTAATGGGAATAGCTTTAATGAAAAATTAAATGAGCCTTCTTTATTTTTTCCCAGAATTTCATGACTATTGTCTTGAAGGCTGGGAACAGATATTCCATACCTATGGAAGGGACCAGGTGGGAAAAGACTGCATTTGCAAAGGACACAGCTATCCATGATATACATCACTTTTTTTTTTTTTTGTAAATCTGTAAAACTATTCCCCTCCCCCCCCGAGATTTCCCTGGTATTTCATGACAATTTCTGGAGGGTTTTCACATTCTGCTATAGGCTTTCCTTAGGCCCATAGCTGGCCATTGTGGAAACAGAAA
Source organism: Laticauda laticaudata (assembly GCA_004320025.1). Classification (NCBI taxonomy): domain Eukaryota; kingdom Metazoa; phylum Chordata; class Lepidosauria; order Squamata; family Elapidae; genus Laticauda; species Laticauda laticaudata. The sequence goes on from BHFT01055896.1 coordinate 27,557, forward strand.
ATTGAACTACATAAGTATACAAATCTTGCTGAGCCATAATGTCCTCAACTTATTACTGTAAAGGAGCCTGCCCACGATACTGATACATTGTGATGGTTGTCATTTGGGACAGCAACACAATTGATCTAATTTTATTACTTTTTTTTTGTGATGGTTTTTAAGTAAGTGAACCAGTGGTTTGCTGTGGGCCAGGTTTGAGAAAAACTTGAAATAAATGTCAGTTTTGGGTAAAATTGCTGTAAAATGTGATCTTATGATCTCAGGATGCTACAGTAGCCGTAAATGGAGGTCAGTCATCAAAAACCCAAAATGTCACATGACTATTTTGTGGAGGTTGGGGGGTGGGCTAGCCATCTGAACTTTGAAATCAGGTTGTAAGTATTCCTGGAGAGGTCTGCCACAAATCAGTAAGTATCTGGTTGTAAGTGAAAACTACCTGTAGTGTGTTTGATTTTGGTTCAGTGTGATGTGCAAAATCATGCTCTGTGATTTTGTAAACCACTGATAGCTTAATGATATTTTTAACACCCATATACAGTGGTTTATTCAACAAACCTCAATAATTTAAATAATAACATAAGTGACACCAATTATACTTCTAGTCTTTGTATGAAGCAGTTATCATGTTTATAGCAAGCAAGATTTATAAATTTAGATAGTTAATCAGCTCTCTGGGTTATCCTAACTATTGATTCTATTAAATTCAGTTTGCAGAACAAGTAGGTTTCGGATTGTGCACATATATAAATGTTAATTAATATATTTCTATGATTATTTTATAATACTAAGCTGATTTAGAAAGAATTAGGGTTTATTTAGAGATGTTCACAAAGGAATGGCTACACTTTTGTTCATAATTCATAATTATTCTTAAAATTGTTGATGATTTTAAGAATAGAATAATTTTACTCTGCAGATGTTACCAGTTTTGTATTAAAAATACACCATTTACTTAGATGCTGTGGCTCTGTGAAACACTTGTGTTGTATTATAGCTGTCACAGAAGAGGCAGCTTTACTTTCAACTTACAATGATTGAAAAAGATTTCATTCAAGAAGTTTTAAGTGGATTCTGCCAATATCTAGATTTTCGAAACTCTTCTAAAATATATCTTCCAACATATATTCTGCATTTATTATTGAATGTACAGAAGTGACTGTTGGTTAAGTTTTCCTTTATGATTTAAATATCTATTTAATAAAAGGACTATTTGCCTATATTTGCAGTATCATTTCTAAGGTGTTGAGGTGTAGATAATTAATTTTATACATGCATGGTTCTCTATCCTAACCATATTCTACTGGGGAAATAGATTTGTTTTTATAAAAGTATATTCATATGAATTCAGTTTCTTTGCTCCAATGGAAAAACTGTATATATGTATTGTTTAAATAATTTATATTGTGCCTTTCCATTGTTAAAGCAGCTAATAAAAAACAAATTTTAAAGTGTAACGAACAAATTATAATATATAAAAGTATACAAAGGCATATAAATCATAGAAGTGCTTTATCCTTTTGATCTTTTAAGAATTATAACCCACTTTGCAATTTCAATGTATACAAAGTAACATAATGTGCACATTTGATATATTAAATTATTAGGCAAAATATATTATCGTTAACTGTATATGCTTTTTATTGGTCTGAGATATAGCTATTAAATAATTAAAACACACACATACATATACACATTTTTTTCCAACTAGATTTGAAAGCAGGAGTTGTCACTGCTAAAATTATTTTATCATAAAAGTGGATTCTTTAGGTAATGAAATGTTGCCAAAATTTATGATAAATAATAGGTGGCTTCTTTCTCAAAGTAAAGTAATTGAAATGTGTTATAAGATAAATGTTACTTTTAGAATTCAGACAGGCAAATGAAGACGCTCATGATTAATTGATATTATTTTCTCTTGTGAACTCTTACACTTCATAATTACAAATATATCTCTCTGTGTCTATATGATATATATGTGTGAATGATGTGGATCTTTGTTATATTTTAGAGAAAATTCCATTAAACCTATTGGGAATGTCCTGGAATGCTCAATGATGTATATTGCTGAATTTTTTGAAAGGTTACACAGTTTCTGATAGACTAAGAAATCAGGCCTGGGAGGCATTTAAAACAAATTGAGCTTGTTAGGAAATTAGTAGTGTGAAACTGACAATACATAAAAATGCTGCAGGATCTAATGAGTAGCTTGTTTCATGTCTGCTGCACAAATCCCAGAGAATAGCCTATAAAAACAGTAATATAAAACCCACAACTAAATAAATGTATAATTAATAGAGCTTTCTAAAGTAACAGCAGCAGTATTAGCTCTTTTAAAGTTTTAAGTTCACAAAGGAATTAAATAAGAGGTAAAACAAGAAAGATAGGAAGCAGGATAGGACTGTTCTAATTCAAATATTTCTGTCACTGAACAAATTCTTACGTTGCTGTTTAAAATGGATTTTTAAAATATTTGAGGAAAATTGTTTAATAGCTTTTAAACAAGGATAGATAATTTATGGGTCATAGTCTAGATTTTTAGATTTACAATTCATATTTGTTTATGCTTGATAAAATAGTTTGTTTTTTAAAGAATTTTTTGAGAATAAAGATACACATTTGGGGTATTGTTTTACAAATCATTTTTTGGAAGTGAGTTCTCATTATATTAATGGGACTTAAGTACATATTAGATGAAATGACAAATTCATCCCATTTTAAAAACTAAATCCAGCTTAAATTGTGGTTATAAAATAAATAAAACTGTTTTGAGAAAAAATGTGATTACATATGTTCATTGTTTCCTAAATATGTATGTGCCTTTTATTTACCAGTCAATTAAACAAACAGCCTAAACTGTGTGAATATCATCAGCATTGTCTTTTCCATTCTTAAGACAGTATCATCCAGACACTGAGGAATAAGCCTAATTTGCAAGCATAGATCACATATGTATGTAAACTGCCATTTATTTATACTTGGATGAGGAAAAGAAACTAATCTCCTTCTTTGTGGTAAATTTGCACACAGAGAAAGATTCAGGGTTTTAGCTGTTCTAGCTATTTTTTTTATTTAGAACAATGATTTCTCCTCTCCCCAATAGTAAAACACTTCTAGAGCTGCTTTTGTTAGCATGTTTCCTTTACTTCCAAAGTGCCTGTAATTTATGGCTTATGTCAGGATAATTCTTGAGGTACTATGCAAATACTAATTCTTCCTCTGTTACTAAACAATTCTTAATCTTGAGTAGGCTCTTAAAAATGACATTGTATCATAGCTATCATCATGCTGGTAAATAAATGGGGCCATAGAGCTTGGCACATAGCAAAACAAGAAATAAGATTACATTGACTTGTGCATAGTTCATAACCATATTCACATACAGGTGATAGTTATGAAAAGCAATCAGAAATGTAATCCTATAAAGTAAAGCAACCATGTCTGCTAAAGCAGTGGCTTGATTACTTTAGCATGCGCTAATTTGTATGAAACCATGCAGGCAGCATTCACTCCTTTCCAGTTTGAGTGTGATTGGTAGTCTTTTCGTAGTGCTATTGTGCTACTCTTTTCTTCGTAACTTAGGTATAGACTTATGAAGAGGCAGGTTTTATTTACCAGAATACAGTAAACGGTATACTTCTTTAGCGTGATTCTGAAGCTTGAAGCTGGATATCAGTGGAACTGACTCATGCAAAATATTTTCATGTGGTCATCCTATTGACTAAAGAGTAATGGAGGATCTAAAATGGTAATCCTGGTATTTTACATATTGAGTGAAGTCAGGCTTCATCTAATTCACCACATGTGAGGATGTAACTCACCTTATCAGGATGTTAAGAGCACAGAAAATACAGTGAATTGATTATGTAGTATATTCAAATAATTTAACAAGTGGTTTACCCAGTGTCAGGTTGATTGTTGTGGGAGGTGTGGCCCGTCGCAGGTTGATTGTTGTGGGAGGTGTGGCCCATCACTGTCCTCCATCTGCAGTGCACATGCGGGATTAGCCTCCCCCGATGGCCAACCTGACCCTGGGTGAACCTGTTGTTAAATTACACCCCTCCCCCAGTTATCAAAGAAGATCCTGGATGCTGCAATGAAGAAACGGGCAATGGAGCAACCGGAATGAGGGAAGGAGGAGAAATAGAGAGAAGAAAAAAGGAAAACAGCCTTCTTCCCTCGTGCTGGCTGCTTCAATGCCCATTTCTCCTCCAGTGCAGTGCTCAGGATCCACTTTGATAGTGGGGATGGGTGGTTAATTTAACAACCGGTTTTCCTGAACCAGTGCGAATCAGCTGAATTTCTCCACTGGGTATAGCATAAATCATGGTTACTACATGACTAAACCTCCAAAGTAGATACAAATCTTAGTATTCGAAAAATGATTAATGAAGTTATATGTTTCTAAATTTGAGAAAAACTTTGAATATGACTGAAGAAGTGTTGTTAGTCTCGCTTTAATACATTTGCAATGAAAGAGGAATTTTTGATACAGATAATCCTCGACTAACAACAATTCATTTAGTGACTGTTCACAATTACAATGGCACTGCAGAAAATGACTTATGACCATTTTCACACAACCATTGCAGTATTCCTAATCAAAATTTAGATGCTTGGCAACTGACTCATATTTATGACAGTTGCAGTGCTCTGGAGTCACATGATCATCTTTTGTGACCTTCTATAACCAAAGTCAATGGGGAAGCCAGATCCAGTTAACAAGTGTGTTACTAACTTAACAGCTACAATAATTCACTTAACAACTGTTGCAAAAAAGATTGTAAAATGGGGCAAAATTAACAACTGTCTTAACAGTTAACAACTGTCTCATTTCCAAACAAATTTTGGATTCAGTTGTGGTCTCAAGTTGAGGACTACTTACTTGTATTTTGCTAGTGAAATGTCTTCAGTTATACTTTGGTGGGCTTTAGCCCTATGAACTTTCTGAAATGCTTGCTTTCTTATATCCATCTTTGATTCAAACTATATCCTTGATAAGATATAGCAAAAAAATTTTTTCCTTGAAGTTACACAGTTTATTTTTGGCAGTGTTGGGGAAGATGAGCAGCAATAGGTGTAGGCTTTTTGTTCAAAGAGGTTTGAAATTTGGAACATGCTTAGGTTGGCTTCAAGTTTCGTCTGTGAAAGTGGAATCTTTGTTTTAAGATCCTACTTGAGAGAATTGAGAAAAATATTAATGAACACCTTTGGCTAATTGCTTTGAATTCATCCTCATTTCTCTTCAACAGCTATATCAATTAGTTATATAATAATGTTACCACTGAGGAATATACATATATGGTTTAAAGAACATTTATTTGGATGCTTGTTATTCCTTTAATGTGTCTTTAAGAACATTTGCATTGGTTCTACTATATCTGTGATCACTTGAGAATAAAGTTCAATGGATTCATTGGGTCTTTCAGGAAACACCAATAGGATTGCTGGAAAGATATTATTACTCTGTTGTGAAATCTTTGTCCCTTTTTTCTATTTTTTTGAACCGGAATCAGTGATGCGATTCAACTGGTGTAACAACTAGTTCGGTGAGCATGAACACATCAAGTGCATGCTCTGTGTGCATGCACAGCATTTTAAAAAGCCCATTTTCAGCTCTAATACCTTCTACTGCAGCCCCTGTGAAAAAAACAGCTGAGGAATGGCAAGCTGCTCTGCCACATGAATCAGCTGTGCTCTAAAACAATGAAATAGGAAAGAACGGGTGGGCAGGCGGGGCCAAATGCTCACTGGAACTACCGGTTCATTTGAACCGATCCAAACTGGCAGAATTTCACCCCTGACTGGAATGTATCATTGTCTTTCTTATTCCTCTGAACAAAGTCTAATCTGGGAACTACATCCTGTAATCAAAAGTTTTTCACCAAGAGTGGTAGGAAATTGCTGTTATGATTATTTTGGGGAAAATATTCCACTATGACCAAATTCTTCCTCAAATTATCCCTTAGATAATTTTATTTTTCAGTCATGATACTATTTTATTTTTCAGTCATGATACTTTTTCTGTCATAAAACTTTAAATAATTTTATTTTTCAGTCATTTGTTTTAAATGCTAGTTAGGGTAAGCTCCAAATATTTCTGAAGTTTACTTTGATAGATGGCAGATTAATACATTATATTTGAAGAACTGTTTTAACTATTAAAGAAGAGTCTCAGGAATTTGTGCAAAAGGATAACACAATTATCACTCTGGAAATGACTCCAAAATATAATTATATTTTATCTATATCTTAAATTATTGTACATTATTACAATTTTATTTTGGATTGTATTTTATTACTATTTCGTCTTAAATCATATTTTGTCTGGATTCCATTTTAAATTGTATTTTATCAAGTTCCATTTTAAATAGTATTTTATCAAATTTCATTTTGAATTGCTTTTATTAAATTTTAGTAACAAATTGTTGCTGGAACTTTGCACTTTGATATGGCCCAAGGGCTAATCAATAAAGACTTATTATTATTACTCTGGAAATGATATGTATTACAGTAATTGTTTTAAAAATACATGCATTCTCAACAGAAACTTTTTTTTTACTTACATGAAAATAATAAGGCAGGATTGAGTCAGATGAATTATCTGATTTGACATAACATTTTTAGATACTTTAAATGTTTTTGAGAATATCTGTACTGCAGTGAATTAAATTAATGAAGTATATCCAGTTCCTGCCCTGAAGTGAGGTTGTAACATTTTAGTTTTCTACTTCTGTGAATCAGAGATATTTGGATTATCAGTCTGTGTTTGTATTCAGTTTTTAATGTCAGTATTTTTAACAGTAATGGAATGCAATGCAACACTGTTAGATTTATTATTTGCATTCCTTTTCTCTCAAAATGCATGGTTTCACAAAGCAATCTTGGGCTGATATCACGTGTGTTCTTGCTTGTGTTTCCTATCAGAGTTTTTCATTGGAAAATAAATTATAACCTTTTCTTCACGAGAAAGAGCAAGTGGTTTCAATATTTCTTTTTTAATTTCAGAGGCCTATTTATTTCAGGATTTCTCACCATTTCCAGAAAATAAATAAAATAAAATAAATGTTTCAAATAAACAACACATAGTTTTCATAAGCAAACACCTTAAATATCTAGTAAGCCTAACCTTAATTGTCCAAGCAATTTAATGCTGACAAATAGTAATTTAGGAATTATCCAATTGTACTGAAATGGATAGTCAAAGGTGAGATGTCAAATCTGGGTGCTAAAATTTTGCTGATCATTAGATGGGAACAGTTTATTTTTGTCTTTGCTACCATATATGGATCTTTCAGTTTTTTGGAATTATCGTCTAGAACAGCCTACACATATTTTTTGATATTATATAGAAAGGAGTAAAAGATAGTAATTCAGATTTTGAATAGAAATTGAGATGCACTTTAAAACTGCTTTCAGGATTAATCTACCTAAACTGATTTTAGATGGCATGTGTAAAGTATTGGATCCATAGTAAAAGAGGACATTGCTGAAATATTTTAAGCAATATTCACTGAATTTCATATAAATAGCATATATATAATTATATATAAAATATTATATATATAATTATGTATATATATAAAATGAATATAAATATAAAAATATATAAATGATAAATATAAATACTATGAAGTGATATTTATAATTGAAGATGAAGATTTTATAAAACAATTTTAAAAGTTATTTTATTATCTGATTTTGTGCTGTTATATTTTCATATTTCTTTCATATATATGTATACACACACACATATACATATATATCTGAATAGAATAGAATAGAATTGAATTGAATTCTTTGTTGGCCAAATATGGTTGGACACATAAAGAATTTGTCTTGGTGCAAATACTCTGTGTGTGTGTGTATGTGTATGTGTGTGTGTGTGTATTTATAGTCCAAGAAATTTTAAAAAAACCTGCTGTAGTATTTTCACATGCTGTATCAGAATTCCTTTTACAAGGCCTAGTCTTATACAAAGATTTTCAGGAAGGAACTGGAGTGTTGAAGTACTAAAAGAAAAAGAAAAAAAGAAAAACGTATAAATAGGCATACTATTAATTAAAGAATATGGGCACTACTGGGATTACATTTTATTTAATTTATTTTCTAGCCTTTCATCTCAACCAGTAACTCTGTGTGGCTTAAAATGCTAAAAATAAAAAAAAACATTTAAACAATAAAAACATTCAAAATATATTTATAGTGGCCAAGATAACCATTTTTCAGTTAGGACCTTTGCCGCATCCCCATGATCACATAATCAAAATTCAGACATTTGACAATTGGTTCACACTTATGAGCTTCGCTGTATTCCAAGATCAGGTGATCACCTTTTGCAACTTTCTGATAAGTAAAATCAATGGAGAAACCAGATTCACTTAACAGCTAGGTTACTAATTAAGAACCTCAGTGATTTACTTAACAATGGCAAGAAATGTCATAAAATGGGGAAAAACTCACTAAACAAATGTCTCACTTAACAACAGAAATTGTGGGCTCAATTGTGGTCATAAGTCAAGGACTACCTGTACATAGCCAAGTTTTAAAGCCTTAAGCCCATGTCACACTGCACCATCGGATGGAAAGAGGATGTAAAACGGAGAAAAACACTTGCCATCCATTGGTTAACGCGATGCTTCACTGCGTCCGTTTTCGTCCTCTCTATCCGTCCAGCATCCGTGACTGAGGTTCCATCGCTCAAAATGTTATGAGCTGCTTCAAAAACTTTTTGTAGCGGAAAAATGTATCCAACGCGCTCCGTTCTGCATCCGCTAGGCATACGGGGAATATCCGTTCTGCATCCGTCATCATCTGTTACTAATCCCTACATCCGCTAGGCATCCGCTCGCCGACATCCGCGACAACTCAAATCCACTCCACAGAAGAGCGTGCACGGGAGGAAGCGGAACGGATGCGCAGCGGTAGTAGCACGGATGGAGAAAAGATGAAAGTGGCATGCAGCCCGCAAATCAAAGCATAAAAAGAAAAAACGTTCGCAGAGGGGACCTATCTCAGATATTAAGGATGTCTAAGAGCGATGCAAAAGGACACATAGGGGGGAACCTATAATTGCCTATTAAAAAGGGGAGCAACACAACCTGGATCTCACTTTCAGACCAGCAGCCCTGCTGTGGAGATCTCTGCAGCCTTCATCTGGCTCTTGCTCTTCCACAGCAGTCCAGTCATGTCCACCATGGATCGTAACAACAGTCTTTTGGTAGCCACCATCATTCTGCAACAGTGCAAAGCCATATACAGGCTCTTTCAACTGTTTCTCCGGAAGAAAAGGAGGTGGCCAAGAAGTGTCTGGGTCCGAAGATGGATCGAGAAGAGCAAGAGTACGGACTGAACAACAAGCTGATGGTGGAGCTCAGGAACGAAAGACCCTCATGCATTCCAGAACTTCATGAGGATGCCTCCAGCCATGTTTGATGAAGTTGTGGGCGGCTGAGACCCAGGTTGGACCAAAGCAGAGCACCAACTTCCGGCCAGCCTGGACCCTGGGCTCAAGGTGGCACTCACTCTGCACCACCTGGCCTCAGGGACCACCTACAGGAGCATGCAGTACGGATGGAGGTTGCCACACACACCATCAGCATTGTGGTCAGAGAAGTGGTGTAGGCCATCATTGAAGAATACCTGAGGAGCTCCTCAGTGCCGCTCCACTGAAGAAGGATGGAGAAAAGTTGCCAGAGCAGTGGGTATCAGAGGTGGAACTTCCCCCCACACCGTGGTGGAGCCATAGATGGGAAGCCACGTGGCCTGCAAAAGCACCAGCCAAGTCGGGGTCCACTTATTTCAACTACAGGCTTCTTTCAGCATCATCCTCTTCGCCATGGTCGTGCTGACTACAAGTTCATGTACATCGATGCTTCAGGCAACGGCGTCAGCTTCAGATGCCCAGGTATACAACGCCAGTGACCTCAAGGAGGGGCTGGAATGCAAACTCAATCATGGGCTTCCCAGATCCAGACCTCATGCCCAACGACAACGCAAGATATGCCCTACTTCATCGTGGAGGATGACGCCTTCTCCCTCAGAACCTACCTCATGAAGCCCTACACTTCCAGATGCCTCACCCTGAAGAGAGGATCTTCAACTACAGGCTGTCCAGGGCAAGGCAGGTGGTGGAGAACACCTTTGGCATCCTGGCAACAGGTTCCAGGTACTTCCTCAACCACCATGCAGCATCCGCCCAGAGACCGTGAGGAGGACGTGGAAAGCTTGCTGCATCCTGCACAATATCATGCGCACCCGCTGCCCAGTCTTGCAGAAACAGGTTTGTGGACCTCCAACAAGGCAATGGGGACATGGAGCCTGGGGAATGGAGGCAAAGGGCAAAACCTGATAGACACTGAGGATGTGCAAGGCCCCAACAGAGCTCACGTGAAGGGAAGAAGCAGCGCAATCTCCTGAAAACTGGTGCAACTCCCCAGCTGAGCAGTGGAGTGGCAAGACAGGATGATAGATGATTAATGGGTGCTTCCTTCAGCCTGTCTCATCACACTGATGAGATTGGGCCATGTATGTTGGTGGGCCTACAAAGAACAGGGCATTTAATAAAGAGTTGTGTTTATGTTGACATGTGTGGATGAATGATACATTATTATTGATAATGAAGGGCCATAGGTGTGGATCTGGAGGGTGACCATACAGTCCCACTATGCTTACACTGGCTACCTGTAGACTTTATTTGGACACTTGACTTGGGTCATTTTTTTTCTTTTACGCTTGTTATAATAAAGATTAATCTTTGCTTTACACCACTTGGGCTTCATTTATTTTGTAAATAAAGACTTGGTGGAAACTTGAATGGTTTAAGCCTTTGCATGCTTGTGGGATGGGTAAGGATAGCAATGGGGTGGGCAGGGATACCTTTGGGATGGGTAAGGATACCTGTGGGATGGGCAGGGAACCTTTGGGATAGCAGGTAATAGCGTGGTGGTTGGAGTAGATAAACCTCCAGTGGAAGCATAGGGACTGTATGGTCCACCCTCCCAGATGCCACACCTATGGCCCTTCATTATCAAATAATATGTAATCATTCACAGCTACCCAGTCTCTGGCACTCTTCTCTGTCACTCAGAGGTGTGCCCAGTCTCAGGGGTGAAGGGTCCAGGTGCTGTGGAGGTGGGTGCTTGCTGGAGTGCTGGTCTGAAGTGCCACTGGGTGCCTGGCCCCGAGAGGACAACAGGTGATGGTGTATTTTGGAAGCTCTCATACAGCTGGCTCAGCCCCATGATGTTGAGAGCTCCTTCCTCCATGCCATGGTGTCAGCCCCAGTACCGAGGACAGATGTACGAGGCCGGGCTTGGCTGTGGGGGTGGAGGAAGGAGCAGTGTAGTGGGGCTGTCTGGTCTGCAGCTGTGTGAGGACTGGCGTGGGTGGCATCAGTGGCATGAGGTAGCACTTGCATAATCAGTGGCGGGTGGCATCAGTGGAACGGGTGGCAACCGGTGGCTTCCGATGAGTCTGTGCCTGGACTGGAAGGGCTGCTGCCTGTGCTGCTGGACCTCCTGGTAACCATGCCCTGGTAGTGAGGCCTGTGGAAAGCCTTGGAATGGGAGGGACATTCACCTGGGGTGGAGGAGCAGACCTGGACTGGGTGGGAGCAGGTTCAATCTGGATCTGGAGGGTTGTGAAGCAGATCGGTTATCCTGTCCTTCACCACCTGGTACTGGGGTTCCGCCATGTCCGTGAGGGTCTGGTTGACATAGGTGAGGAAGGGCTTGCGGTTGGAGGAGTCGGAATCGGTGTGAACCAGCTGAGAGAGAGGTCGATGCTGCTCCATGATGGTGTCTTTATCTCCAGCAGGACAGTGTGGCTCTGCCCTCCTGTCTGGCTCTCTGCCTTTCTGTGGAGGTGGAGCCTGGGGTGGATGCGGGTAGGACTGTTGGTGGAAGTGCCGTCTTCCTTTCTCCCACTGTGCCAGGGAGTCCTCCACGTGCTCCGCCACGGTTAGAACAGCTGTCCGTGGGTTCTCCATCATGGCACGCTCCACAGACCACCTGCCTGGAGACAGGAGCTTGGACTCTCGGCCAGAAGGAGCTGGCTCTCAGCAGGCTGCCTGAAGAGAGGGGTTGTGAGAGGGGCTGCTCTTTCGGTGGCGGACCTCACCCTCCAGAAAAACTGCACTTGGCCATTGACGTAGGTCTCTCTGTCCGTCAGCTTGACCGCGGCTTGGCCAGATTTCTTGAGGTGCAGCTTCCGTACCAGGTGTGGCATGTGCTTCCACCAGCCGAGGAACACCTCCAAAGTGTAGCCCAGGCTCTCCGCCTTCTCTCTCCAAGCAGCCTGCTTCATTTGGTGTCCCTGTAGAGCCTGGTGTCCTTCCGCCATAGATAGTCATTCTCTCTCAGCCACTCCAGCACCTCATCCTCATGTTCTCCTCGATGGAGTATTGCCTCCTCTCCCATTCTCGCATATGCCTCTTCCCCCTTTGGCAGGACCACATGGGCCCTCATCAGAGGGGCTTCCAGGTTGTAGGGGCTGCTCCCACACCACCAGCAGCATCAGCAGGATCAGCAGCAGCACCAGCAGCACCAGCAGGACCAGGATCATCATCAGCAGAGTAAAGCGCCAAGAAGCGCCAAGGAGCACCCAGGCAGGACCAGGAGCACGAGCAGGAGCAGAGGCAGGACCAGGAGCACGAGCAGGCACGAGCACAGCAGGACCAGAGACGCAGGACGAGCAAGAGTAGGATCACCAGCAGGGACCAGCAGGACGAGAGCGCTTCAGGAAGTAAGCACCAGCAGAAGCACCACCGCCATAAGCAGCATCAGCAGCTCCTCCAGAAGCAGCATCAGCAGAAGCACCACCGCCAGAAGCAGCATCAGCAGAGTAAGCACCAGCAGAAGCACACACCGCCAGAAGCAGCATCAGCAGAGTAAGCACCAGCAGAAGCACCACCGCCATAAGATCAGCAATCAGCTCCTCCAGCAGCAAGAAGCAGCAGAAGCCCCAGCCCACAGAAGAGTGAGCCCGTGCTACAGAAGCCCAGCAGAAGCAGAGTGAAGGCCAGGGGGTGAGGGTGGCCCTGTCCCCTCTTTGCCAGGAGCTGCAGCAGATGGCTAGGCTTCCTCTTCTTCCCCATGGTTGTGGGTTTGCTGGCTGGCAGCAAGGCTGGCACCAAGGCTGGCAGGCAGCAGGCTGGCAGGAAGGCAGGCACCAAGGCTGGCAGGCAGACTGGCAGGCAGGCTGGCAGGCAGCAAGGCTGGCCAGGAGGCTGGAAGGCAGGCTGGCAGCAAGGCTGGCAGGCAGGCAGACAGCCAAGGCTGGCAGGCAGGCTTGGCAGGCAGGGCAGGCAGCAAGCCATGCAGGTAGCAAGGCAGGCAGGCTGGCAAGGCTGGCAGGCAGTTGATGTGTTTGGAAGCAGGTCTTTTCCTCTGAATGGTGACCGCTTGGGAGCTGCCTCCCTTTATATCCGCGGGGCTGATGCAATGCATCCTCCCCGCATGTGCAGTGAACGCTAGGCATCTGCTAGGCATCCGCTAGGCTCCGCTCTGCATCGCTTCATCCGCTAGGCTTCAGCTGTGCATCCTTTTCATCCGCTCGGTGTCCGCTCTGCATCCGCTCTTTCTGTTCCGCGCCGCTTTGCTGCGGTCCCCCGGAAGCCTTGCGGATGTTGCCACTGTCTCATATGCTTCTATCCACTAGGCTTCCGTGGAGCATCCGCTTTCCATCCGCCCTGCGTCCTCCCCCTTCCGTTCCTTTCCGTGTTATCCGCTCTGGTTATGCAAATCTTTGCCCCTTTTGAGCACCGGTACAACGGATGGAACATTTTTCTCGTCTGCTGTGTCCTTTTTACAAACGTTTTGCATCCGTCAGCCAGTGTGACAGGGCCTTTAGGAAAGGTTAACAAGTTTGAGGGCATTCTAATTTCTAAGAGGAAAATATTCCGGAGAGCAGGGGCAATTGCAGAAAAGACCTATCTTCTGTTCCTTGTCATCTGACTTTCTTTGGCTAATGGGTTTGATAACATGCCTAGGCAGCTATATTGGACAGATAGAGACTCTTGGAAAAAGACGGTCCCTTAGGTAAGCTGGTCTCAAGCTACATAACACTTTAAAGGTGACAAACAGCATTTGAATTTACCCAGAAAAATATTGCTAGCTAATACAATTTTCATGGTAGTTATGTTGCATGTGCTGTATGTCCAGGACCATTTATTAGTGCACAACTACATTCTGAGCTAGCTGAAATTCTCAAGTGCCCTTCAGGAGCAATCCCATGTAGAGTATACTGTGGCAATCTAAACAAGAGGTTTACATAGGCATAGGTGATAGTGAACAAAGTCTCCCAGTCTAGAAATGGGTGCAACTGGTTCACTACTGGAAGTGTGCAAAGAGTCTCTTAGCCATTGCTGCCACCTGCTCTTTAAACAGGAGCTGTGAGTCAAGGAGGATCACAAATTGTATATTGGGTCTGTCTGGAATACTACCACCCATCTAGAACTAAGGAGTGAAGAACCTTGTCTTGGGAGGGTCCAAATAGTACCACACCCACTCAGTCTTGCTAGGGTTAAGTCCCACTAGAATAAGATATCCACAATATCACTCAGAGGGCCTGAAGTAGAAGTATAAAGCAAAGTGTCATATGCATATGGTGGCCAAACTAGCAGCTAAGAGAGTCCTATCCTCAGGTTCCACAAATTCAAACTGCTCCTCCACCTTGCAAGATGTACCCCCCCTCCCATTGTTTCTGTTTAAAGCTGAAGTCTAACACAGAGCAAATGCAAGTGACTTTATCTTCCAGAGGTACAGATGTACATTCTTCACAGCAACCCTACAGGTGAACTTCGATATTACTTCTCTAAGAAGGGACCGAATTACCTGTAGCAGGTCTGGTGAGTGTATTGTCCTACTCACACACGTATACACAGTAGTAGATTAAAAGTCTTTATTGAATGCCCAAGCCCAAATGTACAGTCCCCAGCAGTTCTTGAAAAACAAAAGCCCACTCACCCCCTCTGAACCCCACCAGAGGCTTGAAGGAGCTGGCAAGAGGATCAATCTCAATCCCTGAAGCTAGGCAGAAGCCAGAACAAAGATGTTCGACAAAGCAGGAGACCCAAAGGCTTGAATTAGTCCACCCGGCAAGGCACAATGTCAAGGCATAAACCAAAGGGCCAAATTATAAGTCCAAGGCAGGAAACCCAACAAGGCTGGGATATGAAGCAAGACAACTGGACACATTGTTCCAGCAATGTTCTTCTCTTTAAACAGGCTTAAATAATTAATGCTGGGATAGCCCCTCACATTGGATGAGGTTGCTACCGTGCAAGTAGCCTGGCTGACCAGTGTTCGTGTTGCCTCATCCCTGTACACCCTTGGATTAGGGAGTGGGTTAGCTCCTCTTTCTCATGGCCACTGGCAGCTGTGCTCACTCCCTGCCTAGAGTCTCAACGCTACCATGCTGCAGTTGTGATGCCCTCTGCCCGAGCTCAGCTGACCGTCCATCCAATTGTTCCAGCTGCAGTTGCTCTGTTGAGCTGGAGCTGCTTCCTGATCCGCATCTACACTAGCCCCCAGGTTCACTGTCTTGTCTCCCCCAGAGGTGCCAGGACTGACTCATCCTCCTCAGATAAACTTAAGTCTGGAGAGGAGATTGGAGGCATGTACAGAGGTATAACCAGCAAAACAATCACTGTGGTGATCTCGGGAGACCCAATAAGGGTGAGGAAATACTTAAGTTTCTCCACCCTTACCACCATAAGGCAGACTCTTATGTCCAGTTGTCTGCTTTGTCTTTCATCAGTAATACACTACCTGCTTTATTTCCCTCAGTTCCATCATATATGATAGACAGTATCGGGAATCAAGGAGAGGCCATTCAGCCACAATCCAACCCAAAGCTACCACAGGTTTACTAATCCATTTGGTCACTAAGGCTTTAGTCGGACCAAACAGTATCTTCTTCAGAATAACTGACTACATTAATTACTTGGGGTGGGCCCAGGTAACAAAGGAAGGTGGTACTTGAGAATTGGAGACTTACCAGATAGTGATCTGACCATGGCAGGGGGAAAAAAAATCAATATTTTCCCCAAATCCATAAAGCTCTGCTATATCACCACTGTGATGAGTTGGGCTCTGGATGAGTTGGGTCTTGACAATTTGACAAATGGATACTAACTCCTGAGCTACCTCTGATCCTGTGCCAGAATGGCAGATTAAGGTTCTCCAGGATTAAGAGTCCAGGAAACTCCACCGCCAGCCCAGTCACAGAATTGAGGAGCTTAGGCAGGGAGGTCGCTATGCAGAGGAAGGCTGGCACAATATAGCAGCAGATCCAGCTGACCCCTCCTGCTACATAAGAAACAGCATCTTGTATCTGGTAATCTGTCGAGCAAGGCTCTGTATGCCTTCCTAGTATCCAGCAATCACCGCCACTACTCCATATCACCTTTCCTGGAGTCAATAATATTAACATAGGGCTGCTATTTATAAGTAATGCAGGGGAAGTGCTGCTTAAATCTTAAGACTGCAGTCCTGTGAGAATATTTAATGGTTATTATTGGAGTCAGGAGGTGGCTTCACATTCTGCCCTTAGCCATGATATAATTAGCTAGGTTTTGCTTTGGTATGTTTATCAATCTAACCATTTCTTTAAAAATATGTTTCTTAGAATTTATATGAACTCACCAAATTATTCTTTATTGAATTGCAGCTAAGCAAGCTATGGCTTAGCATGTTTTATGAACACATCCATTATAGAAGTTAAATCATGGTTTATGTAATTGTGCTATGTGTGAACCCAGATAGAGCCCTTATCCAAACAAATAATAGTTATAGCTTTGTACAATGTGTTAACCTATTCAAGGAAATTTCTTTTTGAATAATAACATAGAATATATATGGTATAAGTGTTCAACATTTTAAATTGCTTTTTATCCACTTTTGCAAATCACTTGGGAAGGTACAAAAAACTAAAGCTTCCATGCAAGATACCATTTTAATTCAGTTAAATTCATTCAAGAATTTAACTTCATACAATGTTTTTTTTTATTTATAGGATTTAAATTAATATTAGTGCTTACCACTGAAATCATGTTTAGAATTGGAGAGGAGGAAATTGAAATAACTTTTTAAATAAATGTATCTTTTGAATATGCTCTGAATTGTGTAACATTTACTTTATGTATAGACAGTATGTTTCCTGATCATCTTACATTCCTCTAGTCCCAGCTTTTTTATGTTAGCAGTCATTGCTAACATTTTGAGTTTGTTTTGGCCCACAAACAAAGAAAAGTTCTTTAAACAGATACATCCAAAGATAGTTTTTGTCAAGAATGTTGATATGCTTTCCATACATTCTTATCAATAGTCTAGACACATGAAGATCACATTGAACAGTATATCTTTTTTTTAAAAAAAAAACCCATTTCCTTCCTTAAACAATGAACTTTTCATTCTGTTTTATGAAAGGATGGGTGCAGTCTTTCTCCAAAAGGGAAAAAGAGAAAGAATGGGGATGGGGGAGAAAGAGTAAGATAGTAGCAGTTTTTTTTTCTTGGTAGCTGCCATCTAATCAGTAGATAAATAAAAGAACAGTGTTGCAGGAAGTATGCACTAGTTAGCCCTATACCAAGATTGTCTAATAATGTAATTACAAATAATTTGGATCTATATCATGTATCTTTGTTTTTACAGAAAGCAGAAGCCACTGGAGAAAAACGACCAAGGGGCCGACCCAGGAAATGGGTAAATACTACTTTACATTTATAAGTATGGCTATTTAATCCCCCAAACATAGCATTAATACAGATGGTTATCTTGTTTTTATTTGTTTAAATTCATTGCTATTTTCTACTGAATTTATCTTCTAGCAGATTCTAACCTGGCTTTAATGATTAATATACTTAGTTAATAGCCAGGATTCATATCAAACCGGTAGTGTGGTAGCCCTGCAGGAGGCAGATTCCAGAAAGCTGCAGAGGGCAGAGAGCAATATCAGAAGGAGAAGAGAGAATGGTAGTCCAGCTTGGAGTAAATCATCCTTCATCTTTCTGGTGGGGCTATATACATATACCTTCTCTATATTTGTAGGTTAACCTTGCCTAATTTTGCCTCATCATTTTGTGTTATACCATAACTGCAAGATGTCTGTTAATTATATTGGCTGGGACTCCCAGGATCTGTTAATTCAAATACTTTTGAGTAGAGTAGATTAGAAAAGGTGGTTATAGATAGATGTTGGTAGAAAAAAAACCACAAACAGAAGTCCTGCATGCCTGATGTTGCAGCAATTTTGTGCTCCTGATTGTTATCACTTGCTTGTTTTATCATTATCCCCAAACATACCTTCACTTTCTTTGGCCAAAGCTTACTCTTCTTTCTGGCTATAGCATTGGTAGTGGGAGGAAAGGACTGGACTTTTTGTTACCTCTTCAGTGAATAGTAGAAGTAGTATACTGATTTTGTGGTAATAGATAATAGATTGCACATGTCATTGTATGTGTAAATAAAGGCACATAAAGTAGGCTGTAGGTTTTTTGCCTGGACCTCTGAAAACCGCAAGTACTGCTCAATGAAAGTGTTGAAAGAAGGCTCATGAAGAGTAACTAGTTTCCTACCTTTAGACTCCAATTTGCGCAGACTTTATTTATTGAGTGGAAATAGTTGTGTGAGCCTTATCAGCGTGAATGAACCTCAGCTCTTGCTTTTAAAAAAAGAGAATGAGATAGTTTGTTGGGTAATTCAGTTACAAAGGTTAAAGAGGGGTTTATCATGCATCGGAAAGTGATTATGAAAGAGGATAAAATTCAAACAGAGTATGCAAAGATAAGATTAATAAACAAAACTTCTTTGTTTCTTTCTGTGGTGTCCAGGGACAACTCTGCCTCAGAGTTCAGAAACTTATGCCAAACAACTCAATGGTTTATATTATTTATCCTCTTAGTGTGAGCGTTGTTGTTGCAGCCTCGAAGCTTCTAAGTAAAATATACCTTCCAAGGCTGACACTTTGGGCTATATCAGAAAAAAAATGGTTTAATCAAAGTGAGCTTGGGTTTTCAAGCCAGTTTTTAAATCAAGGCATACATATTCACAACCGTGGAAATTGTATTTTTTTTTTAAAGTAGGGATAGTGTAGCTAGAGCAGATACATGGATTAAGGTTTAGTTTGGATACATTCTCTCACCTGCATCCTAACATCTGATCAGTACAGTTCAGAATTTTGCTTTGTGGATGCTTTATTCAGGCCATATTGGTAATGTCAGTGTGGTTCCTGTCACTGTAGCTTCTTTTGCTGCACAAACTATTGCCACTGTCCAGGTAGTGTGAAGAGATCTAAAATAACATCTCAACAGGCATGTAACAGCTCCACCATTCCCATTTTCTCTTATAAAATGAAGAGGAGCTTATAGCTCCTAAAAGAGGAAGTTTTTTTCAGACTACCAGATAAAGTGTTGGGACAGACAATGACAGTACACATCACTTTTCCCTGCAAAAGCACATCTCCATGTCAGAATTTGATTAAATAAAAAGAGTCAAAATGCAATTTTTCTTCCATGTTGAATCTAAGAATTAGAAATCACTAGAAGAATTTCTACATCAGCATGTAGGCTCCCAATCATTGTTAAGCTTTCTGCTAACACTTCAGCTATTATCCTTTTTACTTAATCATATTTACCAAAGTTTAAAATGATACATATAAAACGAATTAAAATTAGGTTAAATCTTAGTTTTGTTCTAGCCAATGCATTTTTTGTTGAAATATGCCCTGTTACTCAAAGGGAAGTGCAACTCCCAGCCCCCCCTCCCCAAAAAAGAAAAAAAACACTTGTACTCTAGAGATGAGATAACACACATAGAATGGGATGTTGTCCTACTTTATTCTCACTTCAACAATCATATAAAGTAGTTTTGTGACTGGCCCAGATGTCCAGGTGGGCACTGGGATCTGCATTTTGGTCTTAATTTTTACATAAGATAGCCTCACAACTATGATAATGTTTAATGACAATCTGCGTTTAAAAATAATGTTTAATAGTATGTTGCAGTCTGAGATGAAGAAATATTCTCTCTGGAGAACATTTAAAAGGACAATGTATGAGTTTTGTAGTTATTTGGTTTGTACCAATAAATGGAAAAAAGATGCCTTTATCAAACTGACAGGTGCAGCCAGACTCTTCTATACAATGATGGTGATAATTTCCTGAAGTTATATGCTGCCTGATTCCCTATGACTCCAGATGGTTTACAAATTATTAAAAACATTTAATACAATAAAAAAAATACAAAAGCAGCATAAAATGAAAGAACATGGCAGAGAAATAAGCTGGGAAAAGGGGCAAAGAAAAAGAAGAAGGGGTGTCAGTTGTGCTGGGAAAACGCTTGCTGTAATATATATGTAATTGTCAGCTGTAATCTTGAAAATCCTTTGTGAACTACTCAATTTATAATATAATTTTCCTCAACAATCATGCTGAACAATTATTAGTTTTTTGAAATACATATACTCACACACACACATACATTTATATTATTATTTTTGCAAATAACTTGTAAAACATATGTCACTTTCCTCCTTATATTTTCCCCATAACAACTCTGCAAGTTGTGACTGGCCCAAGATCACCCAGCTGGTTTCCATGGCTAAGGTGGGACTAGAACTTGCAGTATCTTGTTTTTTAGATTGGTGTCTTAGCCACTAGACCAAATTGGCTCTTGCTTCTATACTGTAGAATAGAAATAGCTTATCCTTAAGATAGGCTAGCATGACGTATATTAATTATTGAGGAGCTATATTCTATCTTTTCATTTTTTAAATTTCTTAAATATTATGATGCCCCCCAAGAATATGCTTTAATATATGTTAGCCCAGTGGTAGGATTCAAATATTTTTACCACTGGTTCGGTGGGCATGGCTTGGTGAGAGTGTTTTGAGCACATGCACACACTTTTGAGCACATGCACACACATGCATTTTGCGTGCATGCACATGCCAAACACGCACTTTGCGCAGGCGCAGAGGCGTTTGCACAGGCACAGAGGCTTTCTAACTCATCCCCTGCAGCCTGCACGATCCCATCGCTTTAGCAGCTGCCGTGCAGCACTCTTTTGTGCCACGCAAAGCAGCTGCGCCTCAAATTCAGAGGATAAAGGTGAGTATGGGAGCCCAGGTGGGTGGGTGGGCCCAACAGCAGAGCGGCAGAGTGAACCGGTTTGGTCTCCGCTGCTCATTGCTGCTACCGGCTCTGCAGAACTGGGCTGAACTGGTAGAATACCACCTCTGTGTTAGCCTGAATATATAACATGTAAATTACATGATCCTGCCTTGAACAGGGCTGGACTTGAAGATCTACAAGGTCCCTTCCAGCTCTATGGTTCTATTTCTGTGATTGAGTGAATCTCATTGATATGGTAATTCATTATACATGTCAGAGATCTTATGAGAAATATGTGCATGTAGAGTTGTTCTCTGCTGAAAAGGCTTAGGAGGGAGCTCCCTATTTGCATTAGACTATACCAAGACCTCTACTGAGAGCAAAGTATAGCAAGACAAAAATCAATGAGATGTGTTATCTAAAGCCATATGGCCTTATGCATTTTATAGGCAACTCTTGTCATATATACAGAAGTGAGTACACCCCCTCACATTTTGTAAATACTTAAGTATATTTTTTCATGTGATCACACTGAAAAAATGACATTGGGCTACAATGTAAAAGAGTGAGTATCCAGCTTGTATAACAGTACAAATGTGCTGTCCCCTCAAAATAATCAACACATAGTCATTAATGTTGAAACCCCCTGGCAACAAAAGTGAGTACATCCCTAAGTGATAATGTCCAAATTGGGCCTAAGTAGCCATTTTCCCTCCCTGGTGGTATGTGACACATTACTGTTACAAGATCTCAAGTGTGAAGGGGAAGCAGGTGTCTTAAATTTGGTGTTATCACTTTCACTCTCTCATACTGGTCACTGGTAGTTCAACATGGCACCTCATGGCAATGAACTCCCTGAGGATCTGAAAAAAAATGAATTGTTGCTCTACATAAAGATGGCCTAGGCTATAAGATTGCCAAGTCCCTGAAACTGAGTTGCAGCACGGTGACCAAGACCATACAGCGGTTTAACAGGACAGGTTCCACTCAGAACAGGCCTCACCATGGTCGACCAAAGAAGTTGAGTGCCCATGCTCAGTGTCATATCCAGAGATTGGCTTTGGGAAATAGACGTATGAGTGCTGCCAGCATTGCTGCAGAGGTTGGTGGGGTGGGGTGAGCCTGTCAGTGCTCAGACTATACAATGCATGCTGCATCGAATTTGTCTGCAGGGCTGTCATCCCAGAAGGAAGCCTCTTCTAAAGATGATGCACAAGAAAGCCCGCAAATGGTTTGCTGCAGACAAGCAGACTAAGAACATGGATTCCTGGAACCATGTCCTGTGGTCGGATGAGACCAAGATAAACTTATTTGGTTCAGATGGTGTCAAGCGTGTATGGTGGCAACCATGTGAGGAGTACAAAGTGTGTCTTGCCTACAGTCAAGCATGGTGATGGGAATGTCATGGTCTGGGACTGCATGAGTGCTGCCGACACTGGGGAGCTACAGTTCATTGAGGGAACCATGAATGCCAACATGTACTGTGACATACTGAAGCAGAGCATGATCCCGTCTCTTCAGAGATTGGGCCACAGAGGAGTATTCCAACATGATAACAACCCCAAACACACCTCCCAAACAACCACTGCCTTTCTAAAGAAGCTGAGGGTAAAGGTGACGGACTGGCCAAGCATGTTTCTAGACCTAAACCCTATTGAGCATCTGTGGGGCATCCTGAAATGGAAGGTGATGTGCAGGGTCTCTAACATCCACCAGCTCTGTGGCGTCATCATGGAGGAATGGAAGAGGACTCCAATGGCAACCTGTGAAACTCTGGTGAACTCTATGCCCAAGAGGGTTGAGGCAGTGCTGGAAAATAATGGTGGCCACACAAAATATTGACACTTTGGGCCCCATTTGGACATTATTACTGAGGGGTGTACTCACTTTTGTTGCCAGCAATTTAGACATTTATGGTTGTGTTTTGCACTTCTGTGAGATATTGTAAGTTCCGTTTAAACTTTAAAATGACATTTGAATTATTTTATGATTAATCAAGTATATTTGCAGCAAATATTTCTCAAAATATTTTTATAATAGGGTTTATAGATATTTTTAAATTATAGTTCAGAAAAGACAGAAGATGCATTTTTACTAACTCCCTAATTTGTTTTTGCTAGATTTGTGAATTATACTGTTTGTTGTTTATCAAACTTCATGAAGTATGATTTCTGCTGTGTCCTTCACTATGTATATAAAGAGATGCATTAGCTAACAGATCTCGGTTAGTTTAATGAAATATTTTAGATTTCCAAAAACTATGAATCCCCTGGTGAAACAAACAAATAAACTCTGTTACCTTGCTTTAATTGTTTTGGTATATTAAATGCATAAAATGACAGTAATATAAACTTGTGCAATTAAACACAAATGAAATCTCTTTTAATTATTCCTATGTCATGTAGAGAAGGCATGCTTTATTAAAAATGAAAAGGATATACAGTATGAAATATTATTAATCATTTATCACATCAGAGGAAGAAATCAAATTTTAAAGTCAGTTTGAATTTTAAAATCTATTCCAAAGTCCTCTCAAATCAAGATTTGAGTTGTAGTGCAACACTAAATGCCTAAATCCAGGTATGTGCCTAAACAGTCAGTCTCGAAATCAGAAATCAATCATTTGTATTTCAACGTTGTTAAAGGCAAAGATACTTCAATAAAAATGCTCAGTAGTTTTGGTATCTACTTTATGATGCTTTAATAGTTAATAGTAGCATTAATGAACAGCAGTGATTAGCTAGCATGCTAACTTTTTCATTATTCCTTGGATTCCAGCTGCAGTATAGGGGTTAAAAAATACTTCTGAAATTTTATATGTTATTTTCAGAACATGTTAATTTTTAGTCTCTGCAATGGAAATTTGCAGCTTATTTACTTCTGTTAGACTTTGATTGAAAGACTGGGGTTTTAATCTAATTACTGTATTTTTTGCAATATAAAATGCTCCAGACCATAAGACTCACTTAGCTTTTGGAGAGGAAAACAAGAAAAAAAAATCTGTCGCTGTCTCCCAGCAATTTGCCTCCTTGCAGCAAACAGCAAACAGCCCAGTCAGCTTCAGCATAGCCTGATTTAGCATGAGCAGCTGATTGGTGGTTGGATCAGCCTCCTGAAATACCACTGATCAGCTGTTCCAGGCTGCGGGGATTGCCATTGCCTATTGCTGCTGCCTATCTCTGCCTCCGCGTGCCCCCATGCACCCCATTTTTGGCCCATTCCAAGCAGCGGGGATCGCTGCCACTTATCGCTGCCAATTGCCAGGGGCAGAAGCAATCTCCACTGCCTGGAACAGGCCAAAAACGGGATGCATGGAGCCCAAAAATAGGATGAGTGGAAGCCAAAAACAGGACACGCGGAGATTGCAAATGAGGCATGCAGAGGTGGTGTTAGGCAGCGAGAGAAACAATGGGGAGTAGTGATCCCCACAGCCTAGATCAACTGATCGGCGGTATTCAGGGAGGCCAATCCAACCACCAATCAGCTCCTTGTGCTAAATCAGGCTGTGCTGAAGCTTACCAGGTTGCAAATTGCTGGGAGGCAGAGGCCGAAGGGTGGGGGCTGGCAGATGGGCGGGGCTTCAGCAACATTTGCTCTATAAGATGCACAGACATTTCCACCCATTTTTTTGGGGAAAAAGTGCATTTTATAGCGCAAAAAAATAGGGTAGATATCTTCTCATTGTTAGAATAATGCACTGAGCTTATTTTTGTTCAATAATACAGGTAGTCCTCCACTTACAACAGTTCGTTTAAAACTATTTAAAATTATGACATCAGTGAAAAAAGTGTCTTATGGTCATTTTTTCACACTTATGACCATTGCCACATCCTCATGATCACATGATTTACATTTGGACACCTGACAGCTGTTTCACATTTATGATGGTTGCAATGATCACCTTTTTGCAACCTTTTGACAATCAAATTAACAGGGAAATCAGATTAACTTAATAACCATGCTACCAATTTAACAACTGCAGTGATTAACTTAACAATGTGGTAAGAAAAGTTGTAAAATGGGGCAAAACTCACTTAATAAATTGATCACTTAGCATATTTTTTTTTGTTTAATTGTAGTTGTAAGTTGGGAACTACAAGGTGAGAATAATGAGGATTTGCTGCTACATACTCCTTTTTCCAAACTGATTAGAATAAAAGTAATTCTTTTTTTCCTTGTTACTCTTTTTTCTTAATCTTTGATCTTGAGCAATTGAATTAGATTTTTCCCCATATTTCTTCCATTGTATCAACATCTAGAAAAAAATGCATTTGAGAAAGTCTGTTGTGATTGCAATTGAAGGTTTCCTTGATTCTCCTCTGAAAAAATAAGTACAGTAGGAAGACTATATTTAGAAGTGAGAAGTTATAGCTGTTGACAGGTTTCATAGGTTTAACTTTTTAAACAATTAAATTGCAGAATTTGTCATGCTTTTGTAGTAGATTTGTTTTAAATCTTCCGTGGAATAACATTGACATGTACATATTAATTCCTATTTCATCAAATGATTTTTTTTCATTTTTAATCTTAAAAGCATTTAAAATATGTACACATATTATATGTCCTGTATGAAAAGTACTTATAATCAGGTGTTTACAGGAAAGCACTATTAATTTTTGTAGTTCACCCTTACTAAGTAACATGAAATATCTCAGCACTATGCGTTTTAAAATCCATCTTGTATGCATCTTTACCACTTCAGGATGAAGGTCTCAGTCATTTCTTTTATCTAGTTTCTTTCAAATGTAACCAGTTGTCATTCTTTTGAATGTATTTTGATAATATAAATAGTTTAGGAACTGACTGCTGTATCTGTCTTGAAGTCTGAACATCTATAGCCTTTAAAAAAATAGGAACTACAATAATATAACTGTTAGAACTATATTTCAGCGCTTGTTTGATGTGCTGGTCTCCTAAAGCATAGTCAAGAAGTGTATAAGTTGTCAATCATTCTGTGCTATTATAGTGGAACAGAACAGGGATGGCAAGGCCCCTCCCATTAGCCTAATTTCTCCATTCATCTTTCTTTCCTCTCAACTCTTTATTAGCAGCCAGATTTTCAGCATGTTATAATAACAGAGAAAGTTGTGTTACAGTTGACCAAATGAAGCAGACTTCTGTCAGTCAGCCTAGCACAGTATTGACTATGTTGACAGGAGTGACTGTGTAGTTGCTGACCAGTCTTTCTTAGGTATTCCTGAATATGTTAAAGTTTAAATCTGGAACCTCTTGCTTACAAAATGTATTCTACCACAACTACCTGCAGCCCCATTTTTAAAGAAAAAGGGAGTAAGGCCCTTTTCATTTATATACCTTCAAAAGTGTTCTCTGGTTCCTCAGTTCTCTCTGATTCTCTCAATTGCCAATCAATTTTCAGCTATAGGTAACTGTATTAATAATTTGCATGAAACATTTTCATTGGGGAAGGAGATGATGCTATAGGAAAGAGCTAATTGCCACTCTGTCCCGAATATTGTTGGTATTATTGTTCTTTAATAAATGTTGATACATTTGCTGTTGTTATTACTGCGTGCCCTATTGATTACGTCCTAATTAAATAATTAATATAAATACAAAGTGCTCGATAAAATATAAAAATCAAGAAGAGGTCCATTCCAGAATCTTTGACATTTCAGCTAGTTTGTAATGTAGAATTAAAATTATTGGCAAATCATCTTAGTGATTGTTTTGTGTCTCTTAAGTGACCAATTTTGATAAATTTGAAAGTTAAACAGAATTTGTAGACTTTGTATATGGTAAAAAGGGTGAATGGATCCAATACATTAACTTAATAGAGTTTGACTGGAACATCAATTAATTTAATCAAGATGAATTGGGATCCCTATATTTTTGCCTTTATAATCTTAATTAAGTTTCTTTGGATTAGTTCTTTGAAATGTCCTTCCCATTAATTTACAAGTGATTTGTACCTTATTATGACATGTTAATGATGATAAAATCCATTCTGGGACACTGCCAACTAGCCTGGGACCCCAGTGAGGGTGTGACACTCTGGTTGTAGTAATGGATGAGATAACATTCCACTACCCATGCTCACTTTGACCATTCCTCACCATCTTGGTCAATTTAATTTAAATCGAATCTTAAATTTAAGATCTCTATTGTTTTAATGTCTTATACGGTGCTTTTATCAAATATTGTAAGCCACTTACAGTCGCCTTTGGCAAGATCAGAGACATACAACTTAAATAAATATGTCTACTATAAGCTTCTGTAACAAGTGGAAAAAATCACCAGCTCATTAAAAATCCAGAATAAAAGAAGAATCTAAACTCTTAGCAGTAAATTAGGTGGAACACAATTGTTTCCATGGATAGAATGTGCCTTATTCCTGTCAAATTTATTTTAAAGATTTTATGCTGAAGTTGTTGACTGAACTACATACAGTATGGTTGATATTTGTCTGTAAATTTACTGAGAAATAATGATGCAAAGTGACTATGATTTCTTTTTTTAAAGTTAAAATTAGAGGATTGATATAGCAAGTGGCACACTTCAGCTCACAAGAAAGAATAAAGTTGTATCAGATCCAACAACACCATTTGACAGAGGAAACAAGTGTCCAAAAGGAAAAGAATCAAACAAAGGAGGAAGCTGAGTTGATGAATGTGCAGCCAGGAACTAGCAGAAGATATTCTGCCTTGTTGGAATTCAGAATCCACTCTTAAGTTGAAGAAACAGATGCTTGAACATAGGGGAAGAAAAGGAGGAGGAGGATAGTAATAGTGGTAATAATAAACCAAGACAGTGAATCTCTGGAGGTCTAATATTATGCATACAGGCCTGCAATAAGAGAACAGCTGTGACAGTTGATTGCTAAAAGCAGAAAAAAAAAACATTCTTGTACCTCACCCATTGGATTCTAAAACGTGCTGTGTCAGTCTTCCAAATAACATGTCTCTTGAATAAAAATACAAGGCATCCATCTTTTTTTAAAGTCCAACTCTGGCTAGATTCCGGAGTTACACCCAGTAAAAAGCAAAAGTTTGAAACTTTCCCCCAAAGTCACAATCTCCAATTAATTCTCCCATGAGCTGTTCAGATCATCCAGAGATGGGAGGTGCTTCAGTCTCTTCTGGGAAGGCTGGGCTTAAAAACTCCAGGACGCTCCTCCTCCTCC
>BHFT01055898.1:0-15186 GCA_004320025.1 Laticauda laticaudata
TTACAAAATCTGCACTACTATTACTGTTAAATCTTGTCATCACTCCTTATCACCCATCCCCTCCCACTTGTGACTGTGTGACTGTAACTTTATCGTTTGTATACTTACAATTTATATTGACTGTTTCCTGATATGATTGATTAATTTTTGTACCCTATTACTATCATTAAGTGTTGTATCTTATGATTCTTGACTCCTGACAAATGTATCTTTTATTTTATATACTGAGAGTATTTACACCAAGATGTATGTCACACTTGGCCAATAAAGTATTCTATTCTATTCTATTCTATTGAAGGGGCATGCATAAGCACATAATTGTGCCTACTGTCCCTGTCCTATTGTCCCCAATTATTTGTATCTATTTCCTGTATTTATAATTATCAGGGGTGGGATTCTACTGGTTTTGTCCACCTCTGTAGAACCAGTAGTTCTGAAGAGCAGCAGACAGAGAACATACATAGAACTGGTTCTGTGTCTGCTGCTGTTTTAGCCCACCCGTCCATCCAGGCTCTTACCTGACCTTTATTGCTTTGTGCGACACAGCTGCAGTTGAAAAAGCAGGAAAAAAGAGCTTGTTCAACTGCTGTGCTCCCATGTGCAGTGCTGCTCAACTGTCCAGGCAGCTAGCTGACAACAATATTCATGCATATACAGCAAAACGTAAAATCACCAAACTGGTAGTTACACCGGTCGGATCCCACCCCTGTACTTATGTTTATTCTTATCTTTATTATCTTGTAAGCATTTGACAATAAAATAAAATAAAATGTTCATGATGATGTCTAGAATCTGCATTTACGTTGCTTGAAGCAACTATAGCCATAAACAAAGACTTCTTTTTGTAAAACTTTGCTAATTTATCTCCTGCATTTACCCGTTGGAAGAATTCCTATATTTTCTATTTTTTTCTAGTATAGTCTTGTATATTCTGTTCCATTCCATTTTATTTATTTTATTATCGCTTCTATAAGCTTCCAGTCTAAAGACCATGAATGTCTTTCCCAATTCTCCTTCCCTTTTCTGGTCACTTTTATTAGCTGGGAGGGGCAAAAAAATAATCCACAAGTAGCAGAGCGAAGTTAATAGACATTTCTATTTCCCCAGGATCTACTGATTCAAAAGACAATGTTTCTGTCATCCTGATAGATTCTATTCATTCAGCTTCAGCTTGGAGAAAATGTGAATGATTTAATCCATGAAATGATAAAAGCTATAACAACTTATTGGATCTTCTGGGACAATTTTTCCAAAGGACTCTTTGAAAGTGTAGCTGGTTGCCATTCCACAATTGCAACAAATATGGAGAAGTAATTACATTTCATGGTCTTACTTTTATCCATGTACATATTTGCAGTTTACTATAGAATTCCTCAATGTCTTTCACTCTTGTAATTGCAGTAGATGCATATAGTTCCACACAATTAATGCTTACTAGGCATCCACTAATTCAAACAGATGCAACCTTTCATTTATTGGCTTATAGTTGAGCAATATCTATTTAGCAGGTTAT
Organism: Laticauda laticaudata; assembly: GCA_004320025.1. Classification (NCBI taxonomy): domain Eukaryota; kingdom Metazoa; phylum Chordata; class Lepidosauria; order Squamata; family Elapidae; genus Laticauda; species Laticauda laticaudata. Next base: position 1,514 of record BHFT01055898.1, read on the forward strand.
ATCTATTTAGCAATACCTTTTTGAATATCACTTCCACTGCATTCCTTCACTGTTCTGAATATCGTGTAATCATTTAGCCTATTCTGGACCACCAGTGTTAACTTATTTTTAAAACATTCAATTTATTACTGTTCATTTCCTTTTTGCAATGTTTTCATCAGTTCATGTATCCTGTATTCATATGTGTCTTTCTAAAAAAAAACACTTACCACATCTTTCAATACTGGCACCATCAGTGACCAAATTTGCTTGTGGCTTTGAATGGTAGTCCCATTACCTGCAGAGCTACTCATGAAAATTTGGAATTCTTCCCAGTACATTGAAAGATGGCTCTACAGTCTAAATTTGTCTAAATATTTCAACCATGTTGGTTCAATTTTTTCTTGGCAACAATATGACAGAGGTTTTCTATTGCCTTTTACTGGGTTTTATTTTGATCTTTCTTCACCTAGCCTCAAACCCTTAGATTTCACTTAGTATCACCCATGTCTATTCTCCCAGGATCTCTCACCCATGTAAAGATCACTGAGCTATTCAGAACCATGCGAAAGTAGTAATCCCCGAGGGTAAGAAGAAAAAAAAGACACCACTCCCAAAAGAGTGTTATAGAGTACAATACATCTTATTGATACACTAGCTTTCCAAGTGCAGGTTTTTACACAATGGAAAGCAGCATTTGACTGTGGGTGCTGACCCTTGCAGTTTAAAGTAATGAGCTTTATTGTATATCACTCAGCTAAGTATTTGATCTCAATTTTAACCCTGCTTAATTTTTTCTCACAAGTGAACATGTATAAGACTGATTACAGTGTCCTTGCACAAGCAGAAATCTTCAAAGCCATCCCTAATTCTTCTAATTTTTCATAAATCAATATCAAAAATGGTAGGCACTTTGATTTTAAATCTTTCCTTGATGACAGCTATATTTCTTCTTGGGTGATAGCAAGAGCCATGCTGGTACAGTGATCAGAATGCAGTATTGCAAGTTAATTCTGCTGATTGCCAATTGATAGCAGTTCAACTTTGAGCTAGTTGATTCTCACTGGCTCAAAGTTGATCCTGTTCTATATGGAGCTTGGTAGGCTCCAAGTTCCCTATTCTGACTGGCCAAAAAGGCCATTCACGGATTGGCTATTAGAGAACCAATCCGGTTAACCCGCCAAACGGTGGGAATAGTTAAAGCGGTGTCATTGGCCACAAGCCATGGGCAAGCCGCTATAAAAAGGGCTGCCACAGCTTGGACTGTTGTTCCGTTACTATTGCTTAGTGAGTTTAATAAAAGAGTTTATTGTTGGATCCCGGTCTCATGTACTTCTTTCTGGATGGAACACTGGTGACGAAGGTGGGATCACCGTAGAAGAGTGAGACCAAAGCACGTGGTGATCTGAAGATGGCCGGTAGCAACACGCTGCCCGCACCATTCAATCCTGATGAGGAGGATTGGGAGTCGTATATCAATCGCTTTCTTATGTTTTTAGAAGCAGCGAACTGCAGGAAATCTCTGACCAGAGAAAGAGGGCTGTCTTCCTTACACACTGCGGACCAGCTGTCTTTAAAATGGCGAAGGCACTGGATAAACCCAGAGATGTCAGGACAGATGACTTGGCCCAAGTGAACAGAATGCTCCGAGCACACGACGCACCTGTAGTCTACAACTTGATAAAAAGACACAAGTTCTACAAGAGGACCAGAAGGAGATGATGAAACTCTGTCAGAGATTTTGTAGCAACCCTGAGACACGTCGGAGGAGCCTGCAAGTTCCAGAACATGGATGAGGCCATGAGGGACTGCGTGGTCCTCAGTTTGAAGGACACTACCTTCAGAGCAAGCTCCTGAATAGACCAAACATAACCGTGGCCGAGGCCATTGCAAGAGGCAACCGCCACCAAAGCAGCCAAGAAGTCAGCAACCACCATGCACCAGATGAATGTGATCCCTGATCTGCCAAACTAAGCCAGAGAGAAGAAGGCAGAGGAGGAAAGAAAACAGCCCACAATGACAGCCCACTATGAAGATCTCGGATCTCAGAGCAATAGCGAGGACGGAAAATGAAAGATGTCCATAGACTTCAATCAGACAAGAAATGGCATGAAAGAAGGAGAAACCAGCAGGAGTTTAAATGTGCGGATGCGGGAGCAACCACCCGCCGAGCTGAATGCCGGTTCCTCGACGGCAATCTGTAGGGCTTGTAAACAAACGGGGGCACATCGAAAGGGTCTGCTGCAACAAAAAAAGAGCCATAGTCCAAAAAGACGTGGCAGCACCCCCCCTCCCCCAGACATGAAGAAAGACAAACCGGAAGCAGATGGAACCGAAGCAAAAGAACCAGTGACAGAGAGGAAACGCCATGAGACAGTCACCATCGGAAATGCCAGCGGCAGAAAATAGGAAGAAAGGTTCCAGATAGAGGTGAGCATCGAAAGGGAAGCCCTTGTGAGATGGAAGTCGACTTCAGGGTCTTTCCTATCTACGGTATCCTGGAATACCATCCGGCGCCTGATACGCGACATTAAACAAAAAGAATTACAGAAACAAAGACTAATTTTAAAAGACTACCAGGGAAATCGAATTCGGTAGTAGGCCTAGGACATTTCCTCGTCGAATTCAAGAACCACGCCGAAATCTTGCCTCTGCACATCATCGACCCATGATCGCCTCGTCTTCTAGGATCGAGTGGTTCGCGCCCCTGGGAATCGGGATGACCGGGAATTCAACTGCATTGCCGCCAGCCAACTGGGAGGAGAGCCTGCTACAAGAATTCCAAAATGTTTTGACGGGACCCTGGGAGTTCAAGGGGACCCCAATTTCATTCAGCCTAGACCCGAAAAAGCTCCCATCCACTAAAAGGCCAGACCACAACCCATTTTTGCTTTAAAACCAAAAATTGATAAACAATTGAACAAATTAATAGCTAGGGGTTTAGAGCCAATCGACCCATGCCAGGTGGGGAAACACCCATTGTTATCCTGTGAAACCAGATGGGTCAGGTGCGCATCTGCGGAGACTATAAGGCAACCCTGAACCATGCCGCTCCAAACAAAGTGCAAACCCAGTACCGGTAGTTGCAACATTTACTTGCACTCACTAGGGAGGAAGAATTTTTTGCGAAGCTTGATCTCCACATAGGCATATGTCAACAACTACCTGTTGACCCCATTACCGCAGAGGCACAGACTATTGTGACACATAGAGGGGCATTCAAGTGTAACCGTCTCCAGTTTCGGCACTAGCGTTGCCCCAGGCATGTTCCAAAGCCTCATGGAATGCCTGTTAAACGGAATCAAGTTAAACAGAGTCGTCCCTTATTTTGATGACGTTCTGGTCTCAGCAAAAAAACGCCAACCAACTACGGAGAACAGATTAGAGCAGTTTTAACTATAATTTAGAGATGCAGGCCTCAAAGTAAAACAAGAAAAATGCTGATTCTAGCCACCAACCAGGTTGAGTTTTTGGGCTATTTAATCGATGAAACAAGGCATACATCCCACCGAAAAAAAAAATAAAGGCAATGAAAGACGCTTCCAGACCTAGAAACAAAACTGACCTTCAAGCATTCCTAGGTCTCATAAATTTTTACAATGTGTTCCTGCCCATAAGGCAACCATAGCAGAACCCCTTGGAACCTACTTTGGACATGGGGCCACTGGGAACAAGGAGCATTTCAGGGTATCAAAGAACTATTAACGTCTAACACCATTTTAATCCAGTATAGCAATACCCTGCCTTGACGGTCACCTAGCAGGCAACAAGCCAACCCCGAACATTCTGTCAACTAGAATGATGAGGTGGTCTGGAATTCCTCGCTGCCTACTCCTACACGCTGATTCATCGCCCCGGAAAAGCCATCACACATGCCGACGCCCCCTAAACCGATCCCTGCTGCCCATCACGGAAGAGGACCCAGCTCCAACCATCTCCACACTACAACTAGACCTGCCTGGAACCTGCTGCTAACCACAGCAGACAACACAAGAGCCACCGCTAAAGACCTTTGACAGCACGCACATGGAATTGGGTAGGTAAGGGCTGGCCGGAGGAGAACAAGACTGAGACATTTAAGCCATTTCGCACCCAACAGACTGAACTGTATATAGAAAAAGGTTGCATTTTATGGGGTGACAGGGTGGTTATACAAAACAGTCTCCAGGAAGATGTTCTGTGCATGTTGCACAAGGGACACCTGGACATAGTCAAAATGAAAGCCCTGGCCAGGAGCTACATCTGGTGGCCAGGGCTGGACAAAAGACATTGAACGATGGGTGGCAACATGCCATGACTGTCAAAAATCGAGGCCTATCCCCCCACAGGCACCAGTCAGAAAATGGGAAACTCCCCGGGGTCCATGTCTCTAGACTACATATTGACTTTGCTGGGCCGACAAAAGGAAACACCTTCCTAATAGTTGTCGATGCCTACTCAAACTGTTAGAAGTCATCTTTTATGTTTTCCACCAACCACCGAGCCAGTAATGAAACAGCTAGACAAACTTTTCGCTACACATTGGCTGCCTGATGTACTGGTGTCAGAGAATGGGCCCCAGTTTACAGCGTTAGCATTCGAACAGTATCTGGCTGCCCAGGGTATCCGACATGTTTTAACAGCGCCAGCCCATCCGGCCTGCAAACGGCAGGGGTGAACGCATAGTTCGGTACACTAAGGAGGGCCTAGATAGAAATGGACAAGGGGGACGTGCAAGACCAAACTAAACTGGACTACTAACTTTGTAGCATATTACCCTTAGCAGCACACAACAACAAAACCCAGCAGAAACTCCTAATGGGTAGGAAATTACATTCCTACCTAGACAGGACTGCACCCCACTTACACCTGAGAAAAACAACCCCCGACTTCTCCAGCAAATACCGAACATTTGAAATTGCGACCTGGTCTATGCGAGAAACCTCACTGGGGAGCTGTTGTGGCTTCCAGCCACAATCACCCAAATTACAGCCCCCGGTCTTACCAACTACTCCTAGACGATGGTAGAGAATGGAAGTGGCACATAGAACAGCTTCGTTCTCGCAATCTCGAACGAAAAAACACCACAGAACCAATAAAAATAAATATTGACCAAAAACAACCGGGGGGGGGGGGAATACAAAATAATAAAAAGGGAGCGACAAACCTCCCATAAAAAAGACAACAAACACTAAAAAAAGACTATTTAAACAAATCAAAAAAGAGCACTCACGGTTAGATGAACCCCAAATGAGAAGTCCAGGGAGCAGGAGAACGAAGCGAGGCCTTCCTGGAAGGAAACAGCCAGACCAGCTCAACCAACCCACTCAAGCCAGGAGGGAGCGGCGGAGCCATTTCAAACTGGCCCCTAGAGACTTGGGCAGGAGCAGCAAGGCTGACTCACTCTCAGGAGTTTCCATGGAGAAGGACCAGAGAGACAGCGATCCCAACCGAACCGCTCAAAGACCACGCCGAGACTGAGCTGTGCAAATCAACCAGGACTAGAAAAAGCCCCACCTACCTGCGTGACTACGTAATGCACATTGGACTAAACAAGGGGGAGGGGTATTCTGTATGGAGCTTGGTAGGCTCCAAGTTCCCTTTTCTGATTGGCCGAAAAGGCCATTCGGCGGATTGGCTATTAGAGAACCAATCCGGTTAACCTGCCAAACGGCGGGAACAGTTAAAGCAGTGTCATTGGCCACAAGCCACGGGCAAGCCGCTATAAAAAGGGCTGCCGTGGCTTGGGCTGGTGTTCCATTACTATTGCTTAGCAAGTTTAATAAAAGAGTTTATTGTTGGAACCCGATCTCATGCACTTCTTTCCGGACAGAACAGACCCAGTCCTCCATCTTCTGAGATCAGTAAACCATTGTGAAGTGGTATATAAATCTAAATGTTATTGCTACCAGTAGTACTATTAATAGAAATACACTTGGTCAGGGATTTTACCAGCCAATCAGCAATATGACGAGCCAGACTGTTGGGGGCAATATGCTGACTCTAAGCCACTTACTGGGGGTTGTAAAACACTTTAAAGCAGAATATAAGTCTTCGTGTTATTGCTATTTATTCTTCAAATGCTTGTGAAAAATGGCAGGTCTCCCCATTCTTTCTCCATTTTGCCTCTAAACCAGGGAAGTTCTTCTCCATTTGGCCCTTCCACCATTCTCTGACCCTTCTCATGTACCAGCCATGCCTACATACAGGCTTTTTATGATGTTTATTAAATATAAGGTTGGGGTGTATTGGAAAAAAGGCCTTGAATTAGCATTCAGGCAGCCCAGCAGGAGTGATCCATTTCAAGGAGCCAAAAAGCACTCTACAGTCATCTCAGTGACAAGACAGTGGGAAACTGACCTGGATTTCTCCAAACATGAGGTGTTGTCCCTGCAGGCTGGGGTGGGGGTTGGGGGGATGGGTTCAGAGTCGTCTCTCATCCTGAAGATTTATGGCCATGCACCAGGTTATAATAGCAAGATCGAGAGAGGTCTTGGAAGGTCAGGGGGAGGGAATTTCACATAGCTTTTTCACCCTGTATGAAAAATATTTCTGTCCATTCTGCTTAATCTTCACAATCATTAAATCTTATTTTCATGCAGACATCCATAGGAAGAAAGAAGAAGGGGCTGGGGAGAAAAAGATACATTCCAGCAAATGAATCTGCTTTATATTACCTTCAAAATATTGCCATAAAACCAAAGAAGGTAGGCAAGGCACTACTCTTGCAGCTCACTAGGGCGCAGTTTATCAAAAGGTGAATGTGGATATGTATAAAGAGGTGGAGGGAGGAACGTGTCAGGGTTGATTTACGAGAGCATGCAGGCGACTTAAAGGAGACATGGAATTTTGCCCTATTATATAGACTTTCCTCAGCTTTTCTTGCTGCTTCCCTTGGAAAGAAGGGGGCAGACACTGCAAGTGGACACTTGACTGCTGCTGGAGTGAGCTGAAAACTCACTGCATTCACAGCTGCTCATTACATAGAATTCCTGAGATGCAAAGACAGGGAATTGGGACATAAATCCTTCAGAGCATCTTAGCTAAGGATGCCAGAAAAAATGACTGCTGGTTTCTTTTCAAAAGAAACAGCTTTACATACACCCCCAGAAAGAAGGTAAAGATGCACAGAAGTCCCCAACACCTCTGACTCTCAGTTGAAAGACTTCATACAACGCAGCACATATTTGGTGTAATTTACAATTGCCAAAGAGTACAGATCGTCCTCAGTTACTGACTGCAATTGGGACTGGTAGCTCCAATGTTAAGCAATAAAGTTGTAAAGTGATAAGTCTTGTGATAAGTGCACATGACTTACAAAAATACTTTGTCAATTCTGGCTGTGGTTGTTCACTCTGGGTCATTAAGTATAATGTCACATGACCACAATTTGCGACTTCTTGCCAGCTTCCTCATTGACTTTGTCATAAGCTAGCTATGAAGGTTGCAAATGGTGATGGTGTGACCATAGGATGCTGAGACCCTTGTGAGTGTGTACCAGTTGTCAAACTGTGACCCTATATCTACAAAGACACTGCAATAGCCATAACTTTTAGAACTGGTTGTTGCGTCTCCTTGTTCAGTGCCATTGTAACCTCAATGAGTTGCTGAATAAGTGTTTGGGGCTACCTGTAAAAATAAAGATTAGTTGTTTCCAGAGCTGAATATTTTCTAGACCTGGACAAAGTGACTGTCCTAGGGCTTGATAAAGTGCTTTAGATCAGAAGGCCCTTTATCCTTTATCAAGGCCCTTGGCATCACTTGCCAGTTAGGACTTGGCAGAACCAGAAGCCAAAAGCATTCCCACCTATGTGCACATGTTCTTCCAGTCCATAGCTGGAACAGCTGGGTGAGACCTCAGTGCAAGGCAGAACAATTAGAGCCCAGAAGCTTCAAACAGGAACCTGGTGGGAATTTTTCTTCAAACAAAGCAAGCTTTGGAGGTATTGTCCCATTGCTAAAAATTATGTGACACAATCTTTGTATATAATTTAAGACTTCAAGTCCTAGAATCCCCCTACCAGCGTGCAGCTGAGATTGAAAAACGTTAGGGTAGAATGCAAGTATGTTAAGAATGTGTCAGTTGGGAAAAATGTGTGGAAATCTGTATTTACTGACTTAGTAGTTAGGGTAACTCTTCATGCATGTTTAAAGGAAGCATTAGCATCTAAAAAATAGAACAGAATAGAATACATACTTCTTTTCTCTCCCCTTATTCTATACTCTTGTAAAATAGATGTAATTCTTCCTATTTAAAATTGCCCACAGAGTGGATGAGCAAAGATAAAAGTTCTCTTATTCTCTTTTATAACCTTCTTCTTCCCTCTATTTTTTATTTATTTGTTTACTAAAATATATAACCTACATCATTCTCAAGAATGTGGATGATTTACATAAAATGAAATAGAATAACAAAAATAATCATTAATCTTATAGTTTAATTATTTTTATTTTTTAATAATTAAAAGTATTTGAAAAGATGCATCGGGTTGGAAGGGATCTCAGAGATTATATAGTCCAACCCCTGGCTAAAGCATTTCAGACAAATGGCTATCCAACTCTCTTTGAAGACTTTGAAGAAATAGCCTATTCCACTCATTGACAGCTTTTACTATCAGGAAATTCCTCTAATATCTGACATGAATCTACTCATCCCTGTTTCTATCCACTGATTCTGATTCTGCCATCTTGAGAAGAGAAAACAAATCCAAAGTCATGTGTGGGTAATTATACCAATTATACTGAAAAAGAAGCTTCAGACATTTTTGGTAAATTTGTGGTGTTGCCAACTAGCAGCCATGATGTATTTTTCATATGCAGGTAGTCCTCAACTTACATCAGCTCATTTAGTGACCATTCAAAGTTACAACTGCACTGAAAAAAGTGACTCATGACAATTTTTCACACTTATGATCATCACACCATCCCCATGGACACATGATTTACATTCAGATACTTCATATTTATGATGGTTGCTGTATCCTAAAGTCATATGATCCCCTTTTGCAGCCCTCTGACAAGCAAAGTCAATGGGGAATCCAGAATCACTTAACAACCATGTTACTAATTTAATAATGGCAATGATTCACTTAACAAATGTAGCAAGAAAAGTTATAAAATAGGGCAAAACTCACTTAACAAATTTTTCATTAAGCAACATGAATTCTGGGCTCAATTGTGATTGTAAGTAATCATCACAAAATAGTTCTAATAATTCTATTCTCTTCCCTTTTCAAGTTGGAACATTTATTGCCTTTAGAAAGAACTTATATGGAAGGATAGATAATAACAATGGTCATTAGTGCTGCAGAAATATAGATTCTGAACTTATTGATTATATTTTATCAACAATATTTTAATACTGTTTCTTCTATTTTTCTCTGTTGCCCCTTAATTACTTTATAAGAGCATATCCCTGCTTCACCCTCATCTTAATTTTTGTTGTTGTTGTTGTTTGGTATGTGTGTTAATGGGGCCAAATTCTTATGTAGCCAAGGGCACATTGGAACATGTTTTCACTGGTATACAGTTTTACTCAGATTCCTCCATGCAGTTGTATTTTGGAGTGGCTTATTTCATGACCACGTAAAAGGCACTGGAGTTTAGCCCAAGCAAGCATGGTTATCACTTTGAGAAATATTTGAATATTGGGTAATTGACCAATGAATGATTGTATGTTGGCTCCAAATAGCATTTCACATCCCAAGTCCAGATATCACTGCTATTTTTTCCCCCAAAGACTGTTTTTATTCCTGGGCTGGGATCTGGGTAACCAGGCTGCTCTCCAGAAAACTACAGATTTAACTTTGTGGCACCCATTGCTGGCTTCTTATATTAAACTCTAGAAGAAGAAAAAATAGGGCTTTGAAACTATTTCAGATGAAATGCTTCAGAACTCAACTGAGTGCAAATAAAGCTCTGAGAAAACCCCAATGTTTTCCAGGGTTTTGTGCATGCTTGAAAAAAAATACATTTTTTTTAAACAACTTAAAATGAAAACAACAACACTTTTTTTCGGTTCACACAGGATGTAAAAAAAAGGAGGGGTTCTTTAATAAACAACAGAAGTATGGTGTGCTCAAATAAGATTTGAAGTACTTCTTCCAATCATTTTTGAAAAGTACATCATTGTATAGAAAAATACCTACTTCTTGGTCCAGTAAAAGCACACACACACACTAATCTCATCAGAGTCACAGGATGTTCCTACTTTCCCTAGCAAACAGTGAAAACCTGCATTTATATACATACTTTATGACACAATGCTGGGGTTTGAACTATCTGAAGCATTGTGTACATGCAAGGTAAGAATTAAGAGCTGTTGCAGGAGAAAAGAAGAAATACTAAGCAGGTAGTGACTTACTATGAATAGAGTTGAGGCCAAGAGGCTTATATTGTTCAGGCTCACTCTTTCCTTTTATTTCTCTTTGTGTGTGGTTTTGTTAAGTTTTAAGTCGATTCCTATCTCTTAGGTGGCCATATCAGGCAGGCAGTTCTACATAAGAGCAGCCCCACAGTATTGAATTAGGGGACTCTGCGCTGAACATGTCTCACCAATTATAAGGCTGGATTGCAGTTCCCTGATTTATAATACGTTACTGTGCTAAGTAATATAACATTATAGATAAAATTTGTACCTCTCTCACTCTCTGCAGATTAGAGAGGTGGCACATGAGAAGTGGATCATTAAACAGCCATGGAAGGCTAGGGGCCAAGCTCTTCTATTTAACAAGCTGCTCCAAACTCCACCTCCCTCATCCATGAAGAGAGACTAGAATAAATTGCTGCCTGCAACTTATTATAAATTGCTTTACCAATCTCTTTGTGTAAGCATATACACATGCACACATATATGTATGAGAATATAAATGTTCACAGCTTTTTGGATCAATGGGGACAGATAAATAAAGAGAGAGAGTTTTCATCCATTTGATCCAGTTTACAAGGGACATTTCATGGATGTCTTGACATGGACCTTAAAATAAGGATTTGTAGTGTTTCCAGCATTAGGACCAATTGTTCTTGAATGGTAGCCCATTCAAGGAGCTGAGTAGCTAAAATTAAAAAAAAAAAAGATTCAACCAAGATAAAAAATATTTCAGATTTAATTTATGTATGATAAAATTGTTCCTTGCTAAAGTTGGACTGGCTGGGCAGATCCTTTGAGGTACCAGCCTTTCCAAATAGATGAGGCAGGAAACAGGCCAGAAAAGCTCATTTTACTTTATTGTAAGGCTACCTCAACAGAGTCTTGCAAGTCTATAAGGAAAAATCTGTTGTTGCCCCTTTTTACAGCTTGATAAATTCGAGAAAAACCTTTCCTAGTTTCTTTATCTACCTATTATGCAGCTGTGACTCCTCCCCCCATCTGATCATTCCCTTGTGTCTCAAGGTCATTCCCACAGATTGGTACAACATTCTCCTCTTCAGAATCATTGCCCCCTCACAAGTTCCCCCAAGAAAATAGATTGGAGGCTGTGAGAATGAAAAGTAGCTGTGTTGCTCCCTTCTTCTCTGGATAACTCCCCAAGATCACACAAAGCATCCCATAAATCATTTGTTCCAGTTAAGGTGACAGCTGTCTCTCCCTTGGGAATCTGTTGCTCGCCCTCCCCACATGTCCTGTATGGCCAATGAAGAACTGATTAATATCTCCCCATGTGGTCTCTTATTATTCCCAAGGCTCCCCCACCCCACAAAATAACTCTCCCGGTTAATCTTGGTCAGTGCCTGACTCCTACAAAGCTGGTAGTTGTTAGGGATAGAGTTTGTTGAAGCATTGGTCATGAAAACAACAAGCTAATTGTGGTGCATGCATATAGGTTGCTACCTTCCATGATCATTCGAACTATGGGTAACTTTTTCGATGTATAACAACTTGACCCATTTACTTCTGTGTCTGGAGTCCAATACCACTTCGGCCTCATACCTTTTCTCCCTGCTTACTAGAATGGGAGTTGGGGGTTGCTGTGAATGCAGAGGGGAAAGAGGCATTGTAGGAGTTTTTTTTTCTTTACTGTTGCTTCTGTCTGCCAGCCAGGTGTCCATCATTACACATTACACAAAGCTGATAGAACTCTTCGAAGGTATTTGGGATACCTTGACTCACTCTCGTCTCTTAAGTCCTTAGTCAGCCATTTTCTGAACTGATCAGTCAGGATCAAGGCATTTCACCCAACATTGTCAGCAGGTAATTTAAAGACTGAATTGGACTTTACTGTCCTCTGTCTCTGCTTGAGCTTCCAGATCTCTCAACTAGCTGTGATTACGTGTATCCAAAGTGTACTTTGAATTTACACATGAAATCTAGCACTGGATTGTTTGTCTGCTGCTTCCTTCACTAAGCTTAGCAAAAAAGTCACCAGCTTGTCTGCCATAAACATTTCACACTGAGCAATGAATGTGCAAAATTGATATAGAGACACATAGCACAAAAATACCATTGGTTTCAATGGTTGATGACCTTTGTATGGCTTAGGGTGGAGTGGTGCAACCATTCTGGCCCTCCTGAATGTTTCAGTAACTTTCAATACCATCAGTTATGATATCCTTCGGGACATACATTAAAAGGCTTTGATCCATGATTGCCCTTCCTATTTTGGACCTCATACTGCCCTGTTGTGGATATCTCTGTTGTGGGAACAAAATGGAGATCTGCTTGGGAACTATAAAAAAGATTTTGAGACTCTAGAAAAAGTACAAAGAAGAGCAATCAGGATGATTAGGGGATTCTGAGACTAAAGTATGTGAAGAATGATTTCAAGAACTGGGCATGGCCAGTCTAGTGAAGAGAAGGACCAGGGGAGACATGATAGCAGTGTTCCAATATTTGAGAGGCTGCCACATAGAGGAAGGGATCAAACTATTTTCCAAGGCACATGAAGGCCAGACAAGGAGTAATGGATGGAAATTGATCAAGGAGAGATTCATCCTGGAAATAAGGATAAATTTTCTGACACTGAGACTAAAGCCCATGTCACACAGCACCAACGGATGGAAAGAGGATGTAAAATGGAGAGAAACACTTGTCATCCATTGGTGAACGTGATACATCCGTTCTGTACTCACTGCGTCCGTTTTTCATACTCTCCATCCGTCCAGCATCTGTCTACTGAGATTTCATCTGCTCAAAAAGTTTTTTTCAAAAACTTTTTCAGCAGATAAGGTATCCAACACGTACGTTATACATCCGCTACGCATACGGGGAACATCCTTTATACATCCATCGTCATCCATTACACGTCTGCTATATCCGCTAGGCATCCGCTGCGCATCCGCGCAACTCACATCTGCTCCAGAGGAAAACAGACACAGGGAGGAAGCGAAACAGACATGGAACGGACACACAGCGTTAGTTGCATGGACGTAAAAAGGATGTAAGCGGATACAGCTTGCATATCAAGCATTAAAACGGAAAAAACATTCGTATGGGGACGTATCTTGGATATTTAGGAAGTCTGCAGGATGTTTAGAGGATGCAGAAGGACACCGAGCGGAAAAATGATATTTCCTATAAAAAGGGGGAGAAATCACCTGGATTTCACTTTCAGTCCTGCCCTGCTGTGCAGACCTCTTCAGCCTTCATCTTGCTCTTCCTCTTCCACAGCATCCAGTCATCTCCACCAAGGATCTTCGCATAATCCTTTTGGTAGCCGCCATCGTTCTACAACAGTGCGAAGCCCTCTACAGGCTCTTTCACCTGTTCTACGGGAAGA
>BHFT01055899.1:0-13250 GCA_004320025.1 Laticauda laticaudata
CTTGCTCTTCTCTTGACTACAAGCATTACAGTTTAAATACTTGCTACAGGATTTCAATTTTACTCCCTCTGACAATTTAACAGTTTGTTTGAGCATTTTGAAATTAATATGCCCCAAACGTCTAGGCAGTAAATGTATACATTCACCATGTGGCTTAACACTGTTATAAACTGAGTTAGCCATCTGCAACTGGTCATCATGTATTATATATAAATCATGCTCTAATGTAGCAGTAACACTTTTCCCCTCTTTCTCTATTATGCAGTTATCTCCCCTAAAGGTTATGACATAACCAATATTATCTAAAGCCCTTACTGATAACAAATTAAATTTCAGTTTTGGTACATATAACATTGTTAAATGTTTGTTTATACAAGAACAATATGCAGTACCTTCACCTGATGCATTAATCTTCCATCCATTTGCCAGTGATACATGTTGCTTACTCGTAGACGTCTTTATAAACCTTTTTCTATCTTTCGTAATGCATTGTGATGCTCCATTATCAACAACCTACAAATCATGGTTTACAGTTGAATTGATAGACACAGCTAAACTAACATTCTTCTTAGCCTTCTGGTGTTTACTAGTATTCTGTTGTTTTCCCTTCTTACATAATCTAGCTATACGTCCTCTAGCCCCACAAGAAAAACATTTCCTAACAGTATAGGCAGTTGAAGACTTACATTCCTGATAATTAAAAAGAAAACAGAAATCTATTTCTCTGGAGGACCAAAGATTTTAGCATACCATGTCCTCTTTAACCCAGTCCCAAGTGCATTGGATGTCAGGGTTCCAAGTCATAAATCCATTGCAAGAGAAAACTCCGAGCTTCAGGGTTGACATTGGAATTAATCCATCCATCCATCCATTCATATCTGTCTGTCTGTCTGTCTGTCTATATCTATCTATCTATCTATCTATCTATCTATCTATCTATCTATCCATCCATATCTGTCTGTGTGTCTGTCCATGTCTATCTATCTATCCATCCATCCATCCATCCATCATCTATCCATCCATCCATCCATCCATCCATATCTGTTTGTGTGTCTGTCTCTATCTATCTGTCTCTATCTATCTATCTATCTATCTATCTATCTATCTATCTATCTATCTATCCATCCATTCATCCATATCTGTCTGTGTGTATGTGTGTGTCTGTCTGTCTGTCTGTCTGCCTATATCCACCCATCCACCCACCCACCCACCCACCCATCCATCCATCCATCCATCGAACTGGCATCTCACCCCTATTATTTTTATGAGTAACTCAAGGCAGTGAACACACATGGTTCTCCTTTCTTGTCCCATTTATTTACTTTCACAACAAAGTCAGGACTAGAATTCACAGTCTTCAGGGTGACTGGCTCAAAAATCACCCAGCTGGCTTTCATGCATAAAGCAAGGCTAGAAGTCACAGTCTCCTTGCTTCTTAGCCTGATGTCCTAACCAATAGCCCAGACTGCCTTCTTATTCTATTTTTTATTTTTATTTAAATTTTATGCCATCCATCTTGCCTATAAGATGACTTGCTGGTATTGTATTTCTTGAAATCTAGGTTTGATTTCTATAGATTTCTCAGGGAAACAGACAAAAAGAGCTGACAAATACGAGTCGTAATTACAGAAACTACTGTGCAAAACTATTTGTATCCTGTTTTGAATGAGATTGTCTAGAGACTGCTTAATCAGCTGCTGAACAGGATATTCAATTAATGAAATAGTCCAATTTAAATTAAGTTACTTATTAATCTTTTAGAAAGCTAGTAGTATTGATAATAACTTTTGGAATGTGCTGTTTGCTTGCAGTACAATCAACTGAATCTACTGTACTCTTAATAAATCTCATTATTAAACTGATTAATATTGATATAGTCAGTAAGAAGCTTATGTTTAGTCACTAACTGCACCAGCAATAGACACCTGAAAGCATTACTATAGTTGCTATGCAATCCTAATTCTAAGCTGCTAAAATATTGCTTTAATTAAGTTATTTAAGAAGAAACACATTACATTTATTAATTTGTTGTAGGTAATAAACTTCTAATTTTAGACTGCATTGTGGAACAATATTCCAGGCCAGATTATCAGCATCCACAGGAAAGGAAAGAGGGGATTAAAATAGCATTCACACAATACATTTAACTAGGTCAGTTGTAAATGTAATGGCTGCATTTCTCAACCATCCTAAGTTGGTGTTTTGTTTTTTTTTAACCCTGTGTGTTTATATGTATGTGGTTGGTCAGGTTGTGTAACTCATACTATTAAAATTGGTGAATTTTAAGTGTGTTCTGGATGTAATTTATAGCAAGACAAAATCAAGAAATTGTGTCTCATTTACCTCCTCTTTGGGCTTGTCATGAAGGGAAATTCACTGGAGAAAGCCATTATGTTGGGAAGAGTTAGTAGTAAAAGGAAACCAGGCCAACAAAGAACATAGTGACTGGTCATCATCAAAATTGATATCTGCCAGAGCATAGAACAACACACAGAAGTTTTGTAAGATTGGAAGATGCAGAGAAACCTGGCCCATAAACTCCAAGAGTTGTACATGACTGAGTGGATAATATCAGTAGCAGCACCAAGAATGGATAAAGGATGTGGTGGTATGTCATAAAATAGCCCTGCTTCTGCTAATGAAAAGTGTAGCATTGCTTCATTTGTCCCTGGTCTTCCACCATGCTTATGTACCTAATAGCACTCTATCTTCCCTCCTTCAAATTCAGTTCACTAGCCGGGATCTTGAACTGGATTAAAGAAAAGAAGCACTTTATTCAAAATAGCAAATACCAAATAAGCTTTTCATTGCATTCTTCCAGAATACTTTTTAATTTCCCAGTCCCCCCACATGCAGCTTTTGTGTGTGCAGTGTTTGTTAATTAACTTCTTAGTTTCAGATAATATGTTTAATATACATGTTCTGCTGTGTTTCTGGATAATGGTCTAAGTGTCAGATCACTATAAGAAAGGATATATTTTTCTATGTTCAAGAAGAGAAAATAGAAGGATCCCAAGAACTGAAACAATAGTACTCTGGTATTGATAACTAGTAAAACCCTAGCATCTAGACTGATGACAAATGATTGATACATAAGCACTCCAAAAGCAATGCAATGGTCATCATCAACTGATACTGATTTCTCAAAAAGAAGTCTTGCCATGCTAATCTCATTTCATGTTTTTTTTTTAATCCGACGATATTACTAATAGATTGTGGAATGCTGTAGATGTAATATATCTTAGTTTTGGCGAAGTGTTTGTCAAAATACTAGTCTTAAATGGATGCTGGATGGATAGAGAGGAAGAAAAATGAAGGCAGTGAGTACATCGCGTTAACCAACGGATGGCAAGCTTTTTTGTCCATTTTACATCCTCTTTCCATCCGTTGGTAAAGTTGTGACAGGGGTCATTATAAATGTATCTCAATGAGTTAAAGGCTACTCGTGAGTAACAGCTGACATTTCGCATTGACTGATAGTGATTTTGTCAGCTGCACAAAGATGTTCAAGAATGGTTGTGATCCAGATGCGTTATGAGCGGATTTCATCTAAGGTCCGTTTATCCTATGGCACCGCTTATTTTGTTTTCTTTTGCACAATGAAGTGTACATAACCACTAGGAGCTCTCACACATCTCGGTCTCTGTCACTCACTCTTCACTACTCCAAACACCAAAATACCATATTTGAGTCTACTAAAGCCTTCAACTGAGACTTCACGCGGTTTTATTAGGTACAATTTAAAGTCACATAATACGAGTAAATAATTAGGCAAACTAGAAAACCAAACACAAAACTGCATTAATGAGGAGTCTGAGCAAGCCCAAGCTAAGTTTAATTATATAAACTCCAGTGAAAGAATCCAAGAAACGCAGTCTCATGGAAGAATCGGTCCAGCAAAAGGTAACCTCTGTTTCAAGTGAGACACTAATTGACTTCAGCGCAATTCGTACAGATGATGCTCCAGTTGCAGCAAACCTCGTGATACCTACAACATAGTTCCCCAACTGGCAGGAGCTCACGAGGAGATCGATGGTCAATTCTCCGTCTGTGAGTACGACCCTCGCTGGTATCCCCTCTATCCTCTCACTCCCTGGGATGGCTGATCCTAGGGATGGACGTACTGGATAGGGGATGGGCCTGGATCCTCCTCTGACTGCTCAGCCAGCCTCTGCCCTTCCCCAGCCTCCTCCATCACCTCCGGAGCCACACTCCCACTCCCTGTTGGCTGTTCCTCCTCTTCCTCAGAATCAGACTGCACCAGGGACATGACAGTCTTTGACATCTCTAGGTAAGAATAGAAATGAGATATAAATATCTGCAAACAAGTTATTTTGAAATACGGTCCCTTTAAAAAAAATATGGTCCCATTAAATATAGGGTTGCAATATTTGTAAAGAAGTTTGACAAAAAATAGTATTTGAAAATTTCACATGTAGTGTAATTGAGGAAAAATGCATCCTTTAGATTTGGAACATCTGCAAGAAAACAACCAAACTCAGAGACCACCTAATCCCACAGTTTAATCTGAGCTATGAATACAAGTAGTCCTTGACTTACAACAGTTCATTCTGTGACCAAAATTACAACAGCATTGAAAAAATGGACTTACGACCATGTTTTGACCCTTACAACTATTACAGACATCCCCATGGCCATGCAATCAAAATTCAAATGCTTGGCAACTGACTCATATTTATCATGGTTGCAATGACCCGGGATCATGCAGACACCTTTTGCAACTTTCTGACAAGTAAAGTCAATGAGGAAGCCAGTTTCACTTAACAACCATGATACTAATTTAACAAATGCAGTGATTAACAACTGTGGCAAGAAATATTGTAAAATGGGACAAAATGCACTTAACAAATGTTTCACTCAGCAACAGATTTTTGGTAATTTCAGTTGGACTGCCACAGGGTTTACAGTTCGTTCAATTGGGAAAGGGCCAACATACTTAGGACCAAGCTTCTTTGACTTTTGGGTGGTTTGTAAATATCTGGTGGACAAAAAGACTTTGTTCCCCACCTGATATGGTTTTTGTAGATTCCTCTTTTTGTCTGCAAATTTTTTATGAGCTTGATGTGCATCATCTAATGCTTTACAAGTAACCGGCCAGGTAAGCTGCAGTTGTGTTATCCATTCATCCAATGACTGAATATTAGGCTTTTCACATGGAAGTTCAGGAATGGGTACAAACTCTTGTCCTGATGCCACTTTGAAGGGGGTAAATCCAGTAATACTATGTATGGAATTGTTATATGCCATTTCAGCAAATGGCAATAGATCAGCCCAATTATCTTGCTGATAATTTATGTAACATCAAAGGTATTGTTCCAATACTGCGTTAGTCCTCTCACAGACCCCATTAGTTTGGGGATGGTGGGCAGAGCTTAAGCCCTGGGCAGAGCCCAATAACTTCAGGAACTCTTTCCAAAAATTTGAAGTGAATTGGACACCTCTGTCTGAGTTTATGCATTCAGGAACCTCATGTAACCTGTAGATATGTAAAATAAACAGTTTAGCCAACGCTTTTGCAGATGGGATCTTTGAACAAGGTATGAAATGTACTTGTTTGAAAAACAAATCAGTTACCACCCAAATAACTGTGTTTCCCCCACTTTCAGGTAATTCCACAGTGGCTTACTAGGCTTTGGTTTTGCCTCCCCTTTGGTTTTTAGGAGGTTTGTGATAGGCAGTGCTATCTTCGCAAAAGCCGGGATAAATTGTCGGTAAAAATTGATGAATCCCAAGAAACTCTTAAGTTGTTTTCTGGTGTGTGTGTGGGAGCATTCCAATATGGCACGCACCTTCCCTGGATCCATTTTGATGCCCTCATGTGAGATGCAATAACCCAAATAGTCGATTTTTTCCTGATGGAACTCACNCTCATGTGAGATGCGATAACCCAAATAGTTGATTTTTTCCTGATGGAACTCACACTTGGACAATTTGGCATACAGCTTAGTGGCTCAGAGTTTTTCCAAAATCTGACTGTACTAGTTTCACATGTTCATCCCGAGTTTCCGTGTAGATAAGGATATCATCAAGGTAAACCAAAAACCCCTTGTATAAATGTTCATGTAACACCAGATTGATCATCTGCATGAATACTGCTGGGGCCCCCTGGGCCTCCAGACACAGGCAACACAAGGGCCACCAGATTGCCTAAGGAGGGGTGAACCGGCCCAGGTCAGAGCTGCTGTTGCTTCTGATGGTCTGAAGCTAATTTGTGGCTGGCCCCTATCAGGAGAGATTGGTGGCAATGGCCCAATGCCTATTATGATTTTCCTGTAACCGTCTTCCCATTTGATCATGCGGGCCGTTTGTCTAGCCAGACGAGCCCTAATATGACAGAATCTGGGGCTACTATGAACCATAAGAGTTTTTGATGCCCATCTCCAATCTAACAAGTTCTGTGACTTGGGTAGCTGGGGCTCCAACCTATCAACGTCCCATCGACTTTTTTGAAATGAATTGGGTGCACCAAGTGTCTTGTCCTTATTCCTATTTGTTCAACAATAGGGAACCCAATTAAGCATCTGGTATAGTCTGTGTCTATTCCCCCTGTATCCTAGTCTCGGGTACCACCAACTTGATTTTAATGGCAAAAGGGCAAATGGCTCCACTCACCATTGGGCCATCTTCTCTGCTGTCAGTACCTGGAGGAGCTTCCCTGGACAGAGGTCCCTCACATTTATTTTCAGGAATGGAAACTTCTATGGCTTGGCAGGCAAACCTGCCTGTGTCTGGAGGTTTTGTTGGGGTCCTTCCTCTGGTAGCCGTGGCTGGTCGACGTTTAGGGATGGGTGCAGGAGCTAGGCATTTGGAAGCTCTGTGACCCAACTGACCGCATCAGTAGCATAATTCTGAAAGGTTGTATTAATGGGGACTATAAAAAAGAAGCTTCTAGATTTACAGAAAAATATGTTTTCCTCCTTTGACATTTACAATTGTAAAGAAGGAAATTAAATAGTTTGCAGGTATAAGCAGTCTCCACATTTTTAGTTTTCTGATGATATTACAACATTCAACAGTTGCTTCTACAGCTCATAAAGCAAGTTGCATTTTTGGACTGACAGCAACTTTTGATTCATTTATTTGAAAGGTGATCAGTACCTGTACCTGAGGCATTTGACTTTATCCTAAAGTAATGTTTTAAGTAAAACCTATATTTGTCAGAAGCTGGCTGCTCAGCATGATTTTCCTCACTGGAATAATTCAAATGCAGCCTCTAAGCCCTGGTGGATTTTTGAATAAAAAATGAGGCAGTTCTTTCTTCATTGACAAATATTCATCTATTATAACAAGAATAACCAACTTTTTTCTTAGTTTACTCTAGAGCATGGCCAAAGATGTTCTCAGTTGCATGCATCTATCTGAGTTGCAAAGTGCATGAGGATGTGGTTGATCAATCAACAACGCTATTCAGTACACAACTTACATGGCAGTGGAATATTCCAGGGAAGAAATTAAAGTGAAATTCTAAAAGATGAAAATGGAATTGATACCCTGCAAATGTTTAAAATTCTAGAGGCTCAGGAAAAGAAAATAGGAATTATGAACAAACCCCCACTGAAATTACAGTATTGAACGAAAAAAACAGTTCTTTGCATAGATTGTGTTGATGTTGTTATAACATCAAAATCTTTATGGAAACCATGTCCAAGACTAGCGTAATTACTATATTTGTAGGAAAGAAAGGGCACCAGTAAATGTTCTTCAAGATTTGCATATCAAGCCTGCAGTGTTTTGTTGGAAGAATTATCCTTCTGGGTTCAGTTCCAAGTGGGGAAAAAGACACTGGAAACATGGAGGCTGTTTGGAAGGTTTAATGGTAGACAGGACCACATGGCCTGGAGCTCCAGAGTGAAAAGGAAGGATGATCACATGCTTCAAGATGAAGGAAGAGATCAAGAAAGAGACTGAGGTGCTGAGAGTACCTGGGTTTTATAACCTTTGTTGGGGTTTGAATTGGAGCTTGTATTCTGATTGCTTGTCAGACTCCCATGAGGCCATGCAGGGGCAACTCTGTAGGTTGTCCTGAGTTCCAGGCTTGGTTGAGCCTTGCTGGATGATGATGCACTGAAAAGGGCTTTTGGCAATTGCTATAACTTTACCTGGAGATCTTTGTTATGTAAAATATTCTTGCCCAAACCTTAATGGTCCACCCAGTAACAAAGGTGGGGATGAGTTTCTCCTTCTGAGTTTATACTCTTTTTAGGGGAAATATTCTGCTTTTAAATATTTCCGAGGATATCTCATTTTTCTAGGAGAGGGGTGGGTGCTAACTTCATACAGTTTCAAAGGCAGGCATTCCTTCTTGGTCTACTTGTAAAGACACCACTTGGAATGAAAAATTAGGATGGAATGCAAGTAGCAGCAATTGCAGCTTCTCCTTGTATCTATGGCTGGGTCACTTCTGGGAAAGATAGAAGATTCTTCACCATCCCAGATGTGATCAGGCCAATTTCAAAAAGCTTTTCCTGTTACCATCTGTGCTTTGTTCTTCCTTTATTCTACCCTACTCAGAAGAGGGGAAAGTGTGTTTTTGCATGGTTTGAAGGAGGAAGAGAAGATACAATCTGTTGATGTTACTATAATATTGGAATTCTAGAGAAACAAAACACCAAACATAAATAATTGGATGAGGGGCATCTCTATCAAGTGATTGAAGCCCAGACACATCCCTCCCAAGACCAAGTTTTGATTTGACAAACTATGGGATATTGTGAGTACAGGAAGCTCAATCTATAATGGTGAACAAGTCTGATCAAATGTTTATAGCTCTTGTGACACATACCATCACAGTAAAACAATGTTGATCTTATTTCACAATTTCCTGTGTAATGCCTTTGAATTATATTTCTGGGATTCGTTGTTATTCTTATATGCAAATGAAAATTACTAGAAAAAAAGAACACAAAGTGAAATATGAAGCCAATAACCAGTCTGCACATAGCTCACAGAATGAAAAATTATTCACTGAACTGTATGGGGTGCAGTATCTCAATCACTGGTTTTGGAAAAAATATCCTTCTGAGTTCAGTTCCAAGTGGGGAAAAAGGCACTGGATTCATGGAAGTTGCTTGGAAAGAAGGTTTAATGGTGGACAGGATCATATGCCTTGGAGCTCCTTGGTTTTATACCCTCTCTAAGAGAGTGCCTTGGTTTTATACCCTCTCTAAGCTTTGAACTTCCTGGGGCACGGGAAGAGTATCCTGATTGGATGCTGTCAGGAGTCATAGCTAGCTTATAGGTTGTATGTGTGCTAAATTTGGTTGAATCCTGCTGGGTGATGTAATCTTCCCAGGTGCCATGTGCTGAGGTGGATAATCCTATAATTTCCTGAGAGCCATGTCTTAATCCCATCACCCTGGAGCTGAAGGTGAGGGGCAGGGAGTTGCAGGAAGCTGCTTTGTCTTTAAAACATGTTTCTCCTTTTCTCATCCAGGGAAATATAATATTCTGCCTTTTTAATATTTCCTAGAATATTTCATTCTTCTAGGAGAGGGGTGGGTGCTAACTTTCTACCCTGGTAATGAAGTCTGTGCCAGGAATGAAAGTCTTTCTTACAGACACACTCTATGACTGTATTACCAGATATTTAACCTGGCTGTTTAATCACATCATTCTCTATAGTTCACAATACATTGAACCAAGGTAACCAAGTTACTTGTTTCTGTTTGTGTCTATTTGCATCTATGTGTGTATGTGCAGGAAGCACAGGTCACAGTATTTTAGGCAGTCTTTAAGGTCACAGAATGGGTAGTCACTCAGATGCTAACATTTGTGTAAAATCTTCTTTTCCATTTTTTGCTTATTTCTTACTTAAAAAGGATCATTTGCCATAGCTAAAGATCTGCTCTGCCACTCAAGATCAAAAATATTATTTATTTCTCCAAACTAGTGATAGGATAGCAGGATTGATTTCCTTCATATTCCTCCATTCTATTATTTATAACCACTGTGGCAGAATTGTAAACAGTCAGTGCTATTCCATTCAGTTCAAAAGTCCACTCAAAGAATGTGCCTTCAAGATATCCATGATAGCTGCGGCTGACTTTGTATTTTGGGAATGAAAAACAGCTGTTAGCAATTTTTGATTCTGGAAGTAACCAACACATTTTCCAAGCTGTTCTAATGATGAGATTCCATGATAATAGTCTCTTTGGCTATTTATAAAGGCATAAAATAGGATGAAAGAAGCTGGGGTATATAGGATAACAACATTGATAGCACCATGCAGATATACAACATCCAAAAGTGGAAGTTCAACAAAGCAAAAAAAAATTCCTCTCTGTTCAAAAATATTTACATGAAAGGGGTGGGAAAAACCAATAAAAAAGCATACCCCTCACCATTTTTCTTGCTATTACTATAGGGTGATTCCCCCTCCCCCCACAACAAATGTACTTTAAATTATACTGTTTGATCAAATTCTTTTGCTTCCAGACTCCAGGAATAAAAGGTGTTCTGCTTGGAGCCAGATACATGGCCCTGCTACCTTATGCAAATTTTGATTACTGAACTGAATTGTAAAATCCAAACTCATAATCCTTAGAAAAAAGCCTTATTATTGTACTCCACATATTGTTTGTGGACTTTTGCTTAATTAATTGGGTACAGGAGTTGGCACCTTGCAGCCCTCTAGACACTCCAGAACTAGAAGTTCTGCCAACATTATCCTTATCATTCATCATGCAGGCAGGGACTTCTGGGTTCTAAGTTTGGCACCATCTGGAGGGCTGCATATTCCTTGCTGGAAATTTGACAGGAAGGTAGGCCAAGGGATACCTTCAACAGCTGCGTGGGAGCAAGAGCAGGGAATAGAGAAATGGAGAATGAGATGGGGGAGACTGGACAAACAACTTTACCTTTTATCCTGTAAATAATTATATGTTACTAGTTATTTCTAACAGAGAAAGGAACAAAGTGGGTGGTACAGAATTTCTTCTCTTCTATTATGATATATATTTTTAAAAAATTCATTGCGATACATCTTTTGAAAATATTGGCATAATCTTGCTGCAGAACTAAAGCAGAACAAACTTAATGATCCAATGCTGTAAAATAATGATTTTAAAATCAATTTAAACATCATAATTTCCCCAAAAATCTCACAGTTCAGCTCTGGAGAATTTCTTCTGATGTCTAGCTGTTCTTCATAAAAATGAAATTTCCAACATTATCTAGATCAGAAATTAACAAATGGACAAATCTAAATTGGTAATAATTATATCATCTTTCTTTTGAGACAATTGAAAATCGCCCATTTCAATCAAATGTTTTATGTTCAACCAGGTTTTGAACCATTGCATTTTTTTTATTTTCTTTTATAAAGCACAAATAATTTAAAGTACTAAA
This sequence comes from Laticauda laticaudata, assembly GCA_004320025.1. Classification (NCBI taxonomy): domain Eukaryota; kingdom Metazoa; phylum Chordata; class Lepidosauria; order Squamata; family Elapidae; genus Laticauda; species Laticauda laticaudata. The sequence continues at coordinate 11,368 of BHFT01055899.1, forward strand.
ACCCCAATAAAATACAAATACAAAATTTAAAATACTGGGGGGGAAAACAAATCTGAAACAATGAAAAATGAGAAGAAGCTATCACTTATAGCACCTTCTGCAATTCAATGTTTATAGTGGTCAGAAAATTAACTGGTTATGTTGGTCTAACAAAATAAGAGACTATAACCCTCTGGTGCCCACCAATCTGCTTGCTTCATCTGTTTTTTTTTAAAAAAAGGATTTCTCTTGCTAAAAAAGGAATAAAAAAAACCCTAGAATATTGCAAACCATGGTACCAGTCTCTTTTATCTTCTTTATATCTGCAGATGCCTCTTGGTGTCCACATTGGGTCCTTAGTACTTATTAGTAAATTATAGGACAGCCCAGGGGGGTTGCTGAAATCCAATATGCCCTCTTGGTTATATAAAATATGGATGCATAATGTTGTGACTTACTGACAAAACAAACTGGACAACAAATTGTTGCTAATTATTCCCTGCATTGTTCTACATCTATCATTAATTCATATCCAAATAAGAAATCTGGTGAATTGTCTGTTCAGTTTTGTGAGACCTAGTTCAGCTTTTGAAATGTGGGCACATGGGCACAGCCCATGGGCCAAATCTGGCACATTGCATAGATTTTCCTGTGTTTGTACAGCCTGCAGGGCTAAGAAAGGACAGTTAGTTTGCAGATTGCCAGGCCTGAGCATCAGCTGTACTCCGAGTGAGAAGCAGGGCTGAGGCCAGGGACAGGGTACCCTGGGTAGTCTCCTTTAATGTAATTGAAGTATTTTATATTAGAACATTTAGAACCGGGATGTATTTATGATTTATTTACTATGTGCAAAGGCTTGCTGAAGTGTTGCATAATACATAAATTGTTTTCGTCTTTTTCTGAGGTATATTAGAGGAACACTAATGCTTAAGAAATGGTATCTATACATCATGGGTGGGATTCAATTTTTTTAACAACCGGTTCTGTGGGTGTGTCTTTGGTGGTGGGCGTGGCTTGGTAGTCATGTAACTGGGTGGATGTGGCTTGGGCATGTCCAATTCAATATCACTCACATCAAGGCACGCATCTCCTCACTTGGCCTCTCAAGACTGTGAGGATGCTGCAACAGTCGTAAGAGTGAAAAATAATCATGAATCACTGTTTTCGGTGCCATTGTAACTTTGAATGGTTACTCCACACAACCAAAGTACCAGCAAAGGAGGGGGAAAAAAACTCCAGAGACATTCCTGAGACAGGAAGTCTAGTCCTGCCAAGAATATAATAAGGATTAACAGAGAGACAGCTTCTGTAAGCAACAACACCAGAATGTTTCCTTTCTGCCTTCCTTACAGGATTAGGCCAGTAATTTCTTCCTACAACCGGTTCTCCAAACTGCTTAGAATAACAACTGGTTCTAGCGAATAGGTGCAAACTGGTGGAATCCCACCCCTGCTGTACATCTTGGCCTAACTACATTCTTTTCATTTGATGTTCAGATCTATACATGACTGAACCATGCTTGGTCACTTTCCTAAATAACCTTCATATAGAGAGAATTTGCTTATTCTTTGTTGTTCATTTATTGTTTCAGCAACTTCTAAGAATGTCGATCACAATATTACTGAATGCTGAAGTGTGGTTTGTGAGTTGAAAACAAGGATTGGGCTCCTATATGCAACTTCAGTTTTAAGATCATCTCAAATAACCCATTTAAATTATGTCAGATTTCCCAGGTTCTGGTCTTCCTCCAGAACTATTCAACAGCTTTAAGAAACCAATCTGAAGTAAAATGTCATTTGTATGTTGATACCTATATACTACTAAAACTGTCAACCTTCAAGATTTTCTTCCTTTGCTTTGCATCTTTCTGCTGCCATAAGTAACAGGGGGAGGAGGGGGGAAAA
>BHFT01055902.1:0-26205 GCA_004320025.1 Laticauda laticaudata
AGGCCCAGGAAATGAGGGCATTGGTGAGTGAGTGAAGGGGGACGAAGGACACAGTGCATGTGAGCAGTGAAAGGCTGGTTGGAGACTTACTTATTATACCCACAGTTTGGAAGAAGTTAGCAGAGAATGTTGGTAGTGAGTGAGCTGATTGCCATCAGGCAAATTTTGTTCACATAACCACAGGGACGCTGCAACTGCCAGGACTTGGAAGACTGGTCCTAAATCCCTTCATTCAGTTACTTTGTAACTTTGAATAATCATTGAATTAATAGTTGTAACTCTAGGAGTACTTATACTGTAGTTTGAAATGTTATGTTCTACATTTTATATATATGAGCCAATCAAAATAATAGACTGCATAACCTGAAAATTGATGGCTAACAGGTGAGCAGGCAAGTTATATTTTGTCAAAATAAAGAAAATAAATTATCTTTAGTTCAATTTGTTTCTTTTTACTTACATGAACTAGCAGTGAAAATGGCATCTAAACTAACAGCCTGTATCTACTTGCAGGCAAAGGGATTTTTTTTTTGCTATATTCAATGAGGATAGAAAAATAAACAGAAATGCACATATTGATAATCCTTATCTTTGATTACTTTAGCAGCTGATTTTTTTGTAACATGCAAAGGTTACAAGGTTACTACAAGGTTAGTATATTGAATGACTACAAAAAATGGCTTTGATTTTGAAAACTTTTTTTTTTGCAGATAACTTTATAATTAGTTCCCAAGTTTAGTACTATAGCACTACTTGTCATTATAGTTGTAAAAATTATTTTAAGCACTAGTTTTAATTAAAAACTTTAAATATATTAAATATATTTAAATATATTAAATATATTAATATATTAAATATATTAAATTCTCACTTTAAAACATGGTTGTGAGTATGATTTTATTGGAAATACTCTTTATTTCCAGACAGTAAGGTTGGGAAAGGGCGTTGGTACTTACCTGAGACACCCATTCTCTTTGAGCTGTGTAGAGCATCCAGTAGTGGGAGGTGCTTCAGTCTCCGCATTCGTAGGCTGAGCTTGATTTGTGGAACACTCCTCTTCCTCCATGTGACTCCTCCTCAGCGTTCCCCAGTTTGGGCGAAGACGAGAAAAATAAGCGCTCTGATCCTCATGTTCTAAAAAGTTCATTGGCCGAAACAGGACCCCACCAGATGGGAAAAAATGGGGTGGGGCTGGATGCTCTTCACAGCTCAAAAAGAACGGGCGTGTCAGGTAAGTACCAACGCCCTTTTTCCTATGAGCTGTTCAGAGCATCCAGTAGTGGGACATACCAAAGCTTGGCCTGTCTTACGGGAGGGACTCGTCGTCTGGTCTGGAATCACCTCCTGTCCCTGTGGACCCATTGCAGAACTCTTCTTCCAAAGGAAGCCTCAGCCGAGGCAAACACATTGATTCTATAATGTCTAATGAAGGGCGATGGAGAAGCCCAAGTAGCAGCCTGACAGATTTCAGTTATTGGTGGCCTGTGTGGCCCATGCTGCCGAAGTTGCTGCGCTCCTTGTTGAATGAGGCTGTTTATGTCCCTAGGCACCTGCAGAGATTGAGTCTGACATGTTTTTGCTCTTGCAGCCCCTATCCAACGGCCTATCGTAGATGATGAGACCTATGTAACCCGAGTATTGGGTTGAAAGGAACAAATAAAAGCCTCCAATTTCCTGAAAACGCGCTGTACGCTTGATATAGATTCACAGAGCACGCCTCACATCAAGCTTATGCCATTGTCTTTCCAACCCCTGCGATGATCTGGGGCAAAAATTTGGAAGAATAAGGCTCTTGTGCTCAATGAAAGGCCGAATTTACCTTGGGCATAAATTTTGAGATTGGGTCAAAGAACCACTCGATCAGCATGAAAATGCAGAGATCTTGTCTGACGGACAGGTTGCAATTTCCGAGACACGACGAGCAGAAGTGATCGCCACAAGGAAAGCTACTTTGTACATCAGAAGTGGAGACTTGACATTTTCAAAGGTTCGAAGGGTCCCTTATGAGAGCCACAAGGACCTTGTTAAGGTCCCAGTGGGATAACTGTGCACTGCTAGAGGGCGTAAATTGGGAGGCTCCTCAAAGGAAAGACCTTAGGTGTGGATGATGTGAAAGAGAACTGAGGCCCTTGCAAGTGAGAACTGATGCCATGGCCGCCACCTGCCTTTTAACGTATTAAGTGACAACCACTTTATCAAGTCCCTCCTGTAAAAACTCTAGAATCTGAGTGACAGAGGGAGAGGCAGGATCAATTTGAAACTACTACACCATTTGCAGAAGGTGGACCAAGTGGTGTTGTAAATGCAAATTGTTGAGGGGCGTCTGGCAGCTAGGATAGTGTCAATAACCCTGTTGGAGAGCTTTTCGCCATTCAAACCACTCTGCTCAACCTCCAGACAGTAAATTGTAACCATTGGAGGCGTCGGATGTTGAAGGGACCCCTGAGTTAGTGAGATTCTATTTGACGGAATTCTCCGGGGGGGGCTACCAGAGACTGTGGAGGTCTGCGAACCATGGCCGACTGGCCAGTAAGGTGCTACTAGAAGTAATTCTGCTCTCTCATCTAGTAACTTCTGGATGACCTTGGGAACCAGCCGAACTGGAGGGAATGCATACAGGAAACCGGGGCCAGCCATAGCAGAGCACAGTTGAAATTCTCCGCCCCTTGGGATGGGGACCTGGAAAAAACAAAAAATCTCGGGAGCTGAGTGTTGAGGAAGGGAAGCAAATATGTCCACCACCGCTGACCAAATGTCCATGCCCTTCTTGAAACAGGATGGATGGATGGATGGCCACTCCGATTGATCTATTGATCTATGGTGGCCCTGCTTAGCCAGTCTGCCTGTGTATTCGACAGACCCGAAATGTGTTCTGCTTTGATGGAAAGTATGTAATTCTCCACCCAGCGACCAGGCACTCCGCTTCCTGCATTAGCTGTTTCGATTGTGTTTTCCCCTGCTTGTTTATATGAGCTTTGGCTGTTACATTGTCTGTCAGAATCAGTATGTGCTGACCGCGTACCTGGAGAAGAAAGTTGCGAAGGGCCAGGTGTACTGCGCAAAGTTCCAGCCAGTTTATGGTGTACGACCATCTATGTCGGACCATCTACCTTGGGTTGTCAGCGACTGAACGTGAGCTCCCATCCAAACAGGACTGGCATCTGTGGTGATGGGAGCCCTTGTGGCTCCTTGAAGAGACAGACTCTGTTGAGAACCGGTTGGACACCAGAGGAGAGATATTGAGAACCTTGGGTGGAAGAGCGCCCCTCTGACAGGGGCTCGCTATCGTGCATTGATCTACTTCCTCTTCCTCCTCCTCTGGCCCTTGGAGGGGGTCTCCCCTTGTAAATGTACCTGGGTCTGGTGTTGCTCCTACCTGGTCAGTGACCTCATCAGTTGGGGCTCTTGGTCACTAGCCCCAGCGTAAGTTGTGGACATTACAACATGTTGGAGCCCCACTGCAATCCCTTGGTGACTAGCCATCTCCATCCAGGCTTTCATCCTTTCTGGGACCTCCTCAATGAAACTGTCACCCTGATGAGGACCAGGCTGTTGGAGTGAATGTGGCTTCAGAAGCCGGTCTGGTCGTGTGTTCCAGACACTTGACCTGTTGTCCTTGTGGAGTCAAGCTGCAGCTGGATGAAAGGGAGAGATCTAGGGGAGGAGGAGGTGTGAAGAAACTGACAGACTGGGAGAGAGGCACCTTGTGATACAGTGTGGGCCTCTTGAGTATGCCTGTCTATTTGCTTTTGTAAGGCCTTTATGGCGCCTTAAGGCATCCCATTCTGAGGCTTTAGAAATTCCACTGTGTTTTGATATGGCTTTTGCCTTCAAGCAAGGAGCCTGAAAGGTGCAACCTCTGCCATTTTTGATAAAAATTAGGAATAACAGTAATTAAATATAAAATGTAGACAAGGTGGTTGGCACGCCCAAGGTCCAATCTGAGTCAAGAACGGTTGCCCTGATCAAGTTCTTATTGCCCCCTTTTATTTTCTTATTTTTATTTTTACTGGTGTCTATATATTATATAATGAGTCGTATCTCAGTGATAACATTTTATTGAAATTAAAATATTATACTGTCAAATAGTTTATTACCATGAGTGATTATTATAATTGCAATAATTATAATATTATTGCTAATAATTGCTTTGTAATTGCTCCTATAAGCAGTGATACATATATATGTTCCAATAATAATAAGAGAACAACCAAGATTAATGTATAATCCAATTAATCAAATAGCGAATGCCCAAGGCCTGGTTTTGATGATTGTAAGGGCCTTCAGCAGCTTCATGCACAGGCAGACACTGGCCTAGGTGCTTGCTGCTGTGCCACTGAGAATAAGCTGTGAGGGTTAGCCAACAATTTTTTTACAACGAAGTAATTATCCTCGAGTGCAGGTAGCCAAAACAAGGGTAAAATTGCATTCAGAATCATGAAGGGATCCTGCTGCTTTCAGCAGAAAATATCTCACACAGCTCAGGAATAGCAGACAAGCGCCGCAGTCATGAGGTGGCACTCAAAATGGCATCCAGCAGTTTTTTTCGCACGCTTCTCAGTGGCAGCTTCCCACCTTTGCAAGCAAAGCCGGAGCTTGCAAATTACAGAATGGCAGAAAAAGAAGGGGGAATTAACTCGAATTAACTTCCCCACTGAAGGAACAGCGTTTGGAGTGGGGCTAAAGGCGATACGACTCGGTTTTACCTGTTCTTTTTTATTTTATTTTTTTAAAACAAAATTCAATCCGCTAGCAAAGAAACGGAATTAAAGGCACAGTGATCAAACTGGCAGAGGTGAAAGAAATTTGGCTGTGGGGAGGTGGTGCAGAGTAGCCCAAAAGCCTCCCACTGCCCTTTTTTTTGGAGGGGGGGGAACGGCGCTTCCCTTAAATAGGACTTTCAGACTAGTCGGAAAGAAGGCTAAAGACAAACAAACTGAATTGCAATCAAACCTGCTGTGACATGAGCTAAGATTCCTGTTTCGGTCAATGGAACATTGAAAGCATTGCCTGTCTCGCACGAGGCTGAGCAAAAGCTGGGGAATGCTGAGGAGGAGTCACGTGGAGGAGGAGGAGCGTTCCAGAAATCAAGCTCAGCCTATGAATGTGGAGACTGAAGCACCTCCCACTACTGGATACTCTGAACAGCTCATTGGAGAATTTTGCTTTTATACACTTTTTTACTTTGAATGCCTTGACTGCCTTGAAAAATAATTGTCATCTTTTCTGTGAGGTAGCTACTGAGAGTTGCCATCCTTTGACTTATGATTAAATAGAAGTCTTTCAAAATTTGCATTCCAGTGCCTGGATATTTCAGTTTGGTTTAATTTTACAATTTAGCTTAAAATTGCACTGTCGTTGCTTGTTTAACCTTCCTTTAGTTTAATATTCATAGAATTGAAGTAGAGACTATCAGAATTAATTTTCTGAGTTCTAAGCCACTATTTTCTCAAATTTACTTCTAAAGTTTCATAATTGGTTTGATACTTCTGACTGCTCAGTGATATGAACAGAAATTATGCACTATAATTACGCCTTTGCTAATGTTTCTATTTTTTCCCTGATGACAGAATGCTTCATAAAGTCCCATAAACTTGCAAATTGGAGACATAAGATGTTTAAATACTGTAATCTCAAGAAATACATTCAATTGCTGTTTTCTCTCTCATATTCTCACTTTTAAATTGCTTATAAATTATAGTAGTTTATGATCCTGTATTGTTTAAGTTATCTTGATGTTGATAAGTTAACTATTGGGTAAATTAAAAGCATGAACAATTTAAGTTTTATCTTAAGTACCTATACCTATAAAATGCATTTTTAGATTATTAGTTGCTTCCTTCTGTCATTAAGTGGTTTATTTAACAACTTCCTGATTGGTGCAATTTACAATGGAATAACAATTCTAACAACTAATTGCAATCCATGATTATAGTTAGGGCTAATGTTGCAAATTCAGATGTCATTATATAGGCTCATATTTTACATAGTATTACATTAATGAAGCAGTTACTATTTTTTCTAGTAAGACTGCATATCAGATATATATAAAAAAATCAATAAAAATATGTTCGCTTTGTTCTACTGAGTTGAAGAACTATAAAGTTTTCCACCCAGATTAGTGATACAGAAGAATGTGTGAATCCCTGTCACTCCACTTGTGCATTGTAATAACAAACTACTGTGAACAATTCAAAAAGATATTTAATGTAATCTTTCTGTTTTGTATTTTCACACACTGAGGTAGAGAGACAAATACCATATGCATACATTTCCTTTTGTCTACCTATTAAAGTTCCTAATATCTCTTGAATTAACATTCAGGAAGTACACTTGGAAATATATGTATTTTTATTCTGTAATTCTATTTCTGATGTCATACTGTACAAAATCATTCTTAAACATAGTTGTACCCTAAATTTAAATGCTGAATCAACAGTTTCAATAACTTGTGGCATGCAATGTTTTAAAGAACATTCTACAACAAAACAATACATTGGTATACTCCCAATGTTCACTTATACTTTTATCCTCCTCTTTGTTGATATTAGGGCATCAATATTAATTAGCAATATCAACAACTAAAATAATGTCTAGATTTTGCTGGCTAAGTTAATCAATTAGAAATGTCATTATTTAATTAATAAAGTTTGCCACATACCGCAAGTTCCTATCTGCTTTGAGAAAAAATATACTTGCCTAGAGCTTTTTATTAATTGATCCCAAGATACTGTTGGTTTGAATATTGGAAAGTAATGCATTTTTCATCAGTAGTGTCTGTGCAGACAATGAATTTGCAGAAGTTAGGCTGACAACTGGGCTGCAAACATTTGAATGAATCTGAGATAGCACTACAGAATTAGGCAACTTTGTTTCTCTTTGCTGCCACTTGGTGATTTAATTTATTTTTTAAAAAAAATTAATTAAAAATAATAAATTTTTGCATCCCAAATATGTAACACAAGTTAGGTAATATTTTCATTGTTGCTTAGGATAACAGTGCACGTGTGTCCATAGATATTGTGTTATGCAACATTAAGTTAATTATATTAACACATATTTTTCCTGATATTGTTTATGTAGTACATTATTTGGAATTTCTTAGCATTTGCAAAATATTTTTATATACCTCCATTTGGTATATTATCCTTCGAGTATCATGACTTCCATATCACAGAATTATTTGTCAAATTTTCACATAAAGATTTCTAAAAAAGATAATTGCATGCATTGTATCGTTTACTACAGAATATATTATTTTCTTCAGTAATTATCAGATGCTTGTATTGGCTACACTTTTAAATGATTTATTCTTTATTTTAAAAGATTTGTACGGGCATCCATCTTAAAAACAACTAAGGGAGGCTGACAATCTAAATATAAAAACCAGTAAAGAGAGGACAGGAGATCACCCACATGTACAGTATTTTGGATGACAGCTCATTGGAAAGACACTGCAGGACAGGTTTTCTGCAGATTTGAATGCCAGGAGATTAAATAATTATTTTGCTTGCAACAGCAGTGGAGATTTTTAAAAGACACTAGCTTCTCATGAGAACCAGAGTTATTTTGACTATCTTGGTCATTAATGAAGACAAGTGACTTGATGATTTTGGAAAGTGGATATTAAAGGGAATGGAACATTCTAAATAGAAAGGAAAAAATATAAACCAACTTTAAGTGTCAGTTAACTGAGACTGAGAAAATGATACATTGAAAATATTAAGAGATCATTGTAGAGCCAGAAATCAGTAGCAATAGTGTCAGTAATGATGTCTGATTTTATAGATAGATTATATCAGATGTAAACAGGGGTGGGATTCACATTTCTTAACAACTGGTTCTGTGGGTATGGCCTAATTTTGGGGTGTGACTTGGTGGTCATGTGATTGGCTGGGCATGGCTTGTGTGTAAATATAAATATTTTTGTAAATATTGAATTTTTTATAAAAAAAGAGCAACTTTTACCCAAAATCAGGCAAAGCAGGCAGGCAGATTGAGTTGCTCACAGAATAATAGATTCATTCAGAGATCTACCTTTCTGCAATCGGCTACCTGAGTCTGTCACATAAAGATTGTCAAAAGATCACTTTTATATAGAAGGCTAAAAAATGAAAATCTAGAAATCGCAAAGCTAGTGAGAGATCCCAGAAGAATTTCTCCTATACGCTGCTTCAAGAGTCCAGCAATGGCTACGCTCCTCCTTCTGATGTCATAGAGCTGGGTCTACGGCTGGCCCACCCATCTTTTGGCTCAGCTTCTTGTCTGAGAGCTTAATCTCTGGAAGAAATGGTTTTAAACAGCTAAAGGAAAAGTTTGAACTCAAATAGACAGCAATAAATTTAAAATCCAGCTCCGGGGATCCGGTAGAGCTCTGTCTCCAGGAGAGCAGAGATCTGCTCTCCTGAAGTGCCAAGGCTTCAGCCTTCCTGTGCAAGGACCACGGATCCAGGGAACATTTGGAGGAACCTCCCACTCAGCCCCATTGATTGCAACCTCGTTGCTGCCAGCCAAGCCGCTTTACAGCTGACTCCGGAGCTTCGTTCCTGCCGCTTCTCAGCTGTTCTGGGTTAATTCGATTGATCAGGGCCTGGGAAGAGCTTAAGGAGTGAAGATGGTGGCTGGGCTATCCCACATGGTGGACGGCCATTTTAAAATTGCCAGGTGGCCATTTTGTTTTTTGGGAAAGTGCCTTCTCAAGGCCTCACAGTCTCCTGACTCGCCTGGCCTAGGCAATGGGCAGCACCTACATGGGGGAAGCTCACATCACCCTTGGTGTCTGCTCTGTTAGCCAGATGGAGAGGGAAGCCCCCCAACCTGGCCCCAAAGGACTGGAAGACTCCCAAGCCCCTTTGAGGAAAAAGAAAAGACAAAGAGGCCTTTCTGCTAACAGGGAGGCAGCTACAATGTGGCATTTAAGGAACAATTTGCAAAAGGCTCAGATGAAGGCCCAGATTCAACATGCTTCTCACTCTGGGGAAATGCACGTTAGCCCTGAGGTTTCTTCCAAGAGAGGTGAATGTCACCTGTTAGCTTGGTCCCCAGAGAGAGTGGAGGAAGAACAGTTTCCCCAGGGCCTAAGCAGATCAGGGCCTTCCTCTAGACAGCTTACCTGGGGGCCTGGCCCTTCCTTCCTTGGTGGTCGGGGTTCAAGGGGGGCATAGGCCTAGGCCTGAAGCAACCTACACCCCCACAGCTGTGGTCCTACATGCTGAGGAAAATAGGCCTGAGGACCTTAGGGAAAAGGTCTCTGTAACCATAAGGCAGGGCCTAGCAGAAGGATTTAAACAATTCCTTCACCCACAAGGGAAAGGCATGTCCTTGATACATCAGGGTTTTCCCCAAGGAGGAAAAACATAATAGCCATTAAACTGGTTCCTGAGAATCAATGAGGGCAAGGCTTCTATTCTTTCCTTTTCATGATCTCAAAGGCCTCTGGAGGGTGGTGAGCCATCTTGGACCTTAAATTTATTCCATATAGGGGAATTACGATGCAGACCTTGCATTCTATCCTTGGAGTGTTCGGGAAGGCGACCTCCTCTCTTCCATAGACCTCACGGAGGCTTATCTCAGCATTCCCATCTGGCCTCATCATTGCCAGTTTCTCCATTTTTGTTATCAAAATGACCATTTCCATTTCCAGCTTTACTCTTCGATCTCTCATCAGCCCCAACGATCTTCATGAAAATCTAGGCAGCTTTGGCAGTTTTGTTTCTCACCATAGCAGTGAGGGTCCAGTGCTACCTGAACGTAGCCGCCATACTCATCCAATCGCAAGTTGACCCACTTGGCCTCATTGTGACCTTCACATCACATTGCAGAACCTAAGAGACCACGGGTTCTTTGATCAACCTAAGGAAATGTCACTTTCCCGACAATCAGGTCCAGGGCCTTGATGAGGGAGGCAGAGTGCTTGGGGAGGTGGATGGAGTGGACATCTTTTCAATCAAGGTGGACATATATCGGACTCTATAATGTCCAGGCCAACTGGTTGAGTCAGTCCACAGTAGACCAGGCAGAGTGGAGTCCCTACACGCCTCTCTGTTTCAGGACTTGTTATGCCGATTTGATCCTCCAACCATAGACCTCTTTGCCACTCCCCAGAATGCCCAGTTGGGCAGGTTCTTCATAGATTTCTGATCACAGAGAGTGGAGGACCAAATGCGCTTTGGAATGCCTGGCCTCGGTCTCCTCTACACCTTTCCTCCTCTTCCATTATTCCGGCTGTAATTCAGAAGTTGTTGGAGGAAAAGGCAGAGTTATTTCTCCTTGGCACCCCAGTGGGCCAGAGACCCTGGTTCGCAGACTGGTGAACTTTGTCTGTGGCCAGCCATGGAAGTCCCGCGTCCAAGATCTCCTGCATCAGGGGGCATTACTTCACCCAAACCCCAGTGTTTCAGCTTAAACCGTTTGGCAATCTATAAGGGCTTCCAACTTTCCTGAAAGGGTAATTGACACCATATTCAAGCTTCTCAAAAGCCATCTACCATTGCTGCTATGATGCATCTTGGAGGGTATGCTGCTCCTGATGCAGGCCTTTGGCCAGAGACCCCCTCTTCTACTTCTGTGGCAAATGCTTCTAATGCTCCTACAAGAGAGTTTAGACAAGGACTTGCCCCTAAACATGTTTCGCCACCAGGTTAGCGGCTCTCTCTCCTGTTCTATTCCTGGGGATATGCTTCTTGGTCCCATCACCCTTTGGTGCTCAGGTTTCTAATGGGGCATCTAACCTGCAACCCCTGTTGTACATAGGTTTCCCACTTGGGATTTACCTAAAGTTTACAAGCTCTAACAAGGCCCTCTTTTGAGCCCTCAAATCTGTATGTCTACAAATGCTGTCCCTCAGGCGTTCAATTTTTAGTGGCCTTTAGGAGAGTGTCAAATTAGCCAGGAGAGTGTCCAAATTAGCGGCACTCTCGGTACAACAGGACCTGTGTCTTTTCCATCAGAAAGGGTAGTCTTAGGTTAGACTCCATGTTTCTAACATGTGTTTTCACCAGGCTTGTTGTGTTGTGTTGCCCAACTTTTGCTCCCAGACCACAACACAATTGGAACACAGCTGGCATACGTTGGATGTGAGGCAGGCCCTTCGAATTTACATCAAACAGCCTTTTAAAAAATCTGGAAGCCATGTTTTGTGTCATTTCATCCCTTGTCCCGCTGGGGAACAAGGTGCGCTGCATCGATAATTGGTAGGTTGATTAGAGCTTGTATATCCAAGGAATACCAAACTTTATCCATGCCAGTTTCCACGTGTCATGGCCACTCCACTAGGAGTGTGGCTACTTTGGCTGCCATGGTCTACTCAGGCATTGCTGGAGAAGCTCTGCAGAGAGCAACCTGGGCTTTCACCTTCGCCGTTAATACGGCATTATTTCCTGGATTCATTGCTTCAGCTCAGGCATTGTTTGGACGGAGGATGCTTCAACAGTGTTCCTCAGTAGGAGTGACTGGACCAGACGTTGGCCCTCTCGTGACATGCAGGCTTTGATATGTCCCTTCCTGGACTCTTGAAGCAGCATATAGGAGAATGGGCATTGGTATATTCCTGAGAACGCCCTTTCATCTATGCTACAAGAGAGTCCAGCCCACCCTATACATCTGGTTATGAGGGTTGGGGAGGGTGAAATTAATTTCTTCTTTATCTTCCATTACGTCTGTCAAGTATCCTTACCTAAAGATAGGTGGGCCAGCCAGGGATTGGCTTTTTATAGTGAGAGACTCAGCTCTATGATGTCAGAAGGAGGAGTTTAACCCATTCCTGGATCTCTTGCAGCTTAGATAAAAAGGGCATTCTCAGGTAATTATAACAATGCCCATTCCTATCTATTTCAGTAAATAGGCTAATAATATAGTTCAAAGCAAAGCCATATGAATAGGCTGATGAACAGCCATGGGAGAGGGAAAGCCAATTACTTATGTAAATAGGAAAAAACAATGAAATAAATTATATTTTAGTATCAGTAATGTATGATGTCAACAATAGAAAGGAGAGAGAGAGTTTGGTCATATACATATATATAATATGAAGGATTATATTACAGATATGTCAGGTTTAGCTATGCTGCTGAGCTAGTTTTATGTTTTTTGTTCTTGTAGATTCATATTCCCTCTTGGAAGTAGAAACAGCTCTTCTAACACAGCCACCGCTCCCACATTGGAGGCGCAGGCTCCAGAGTGGTACTATAGTCAATAAGTGAATCTACAGGGCTGGCGAGGGCCTCGAACACCCTCTTGTCGCCTCCTAGCGCCCCTCTGCCGGCCCCCTTGGGGACACTAAGAGGTGGCAGGGGAGCGTTTGAGGCGCTGGCCCTGCAGGCTCACCCCATTGACTGTTGTACTGCACCAGAACTGGTGCCTCGAATGTGGCAGCACATTGGAAAAAGCCACCGCCACCGCTTTCCCAAAGTGCCGCCACTGTCTGTCTGTACACCCGTCCGTCCATCCATCCATCCAAAAGGTCTGTCTGTTTGCCTGCCTGCCTTCCTGCCTACCTACCTACCTGCCTATCTACCAATATAGATCTATCTATCCATCCATCCATCCATCCATCCATCCAAAAGGTCTGTCTTCCTGCCTGCCTGTCTGCCTGCCTACTACCGACCTACTCTATCTATCTATCTATCTATCTATCTATCTATCTATCTATCTATCTATCTATCTATCTATCTATCTATCTACCAATATATCTATCTGCCTGCCTGCCTCTCTCTCTGTCTCTCTCTCCCTCCCTCCCTTCAGGTTCAAAGCGCCGGCCCCGCAGGCACATTGGGAAAGTAGAGCAAAGCCAGTCTGGGAGGGAAGGAGGGAGGGAGAGAGAGAGAGAGAAAGAGAGACCTNAGAGAGAGAGAGAGAGAGAGAGAGAGAGAGAGGGAGAGAGATATCTGATCCAACCTCTCTCTCTCCCTCTCTCACACCAGGGTTGAGATTTATACACCTGATCTAAAGCTGTCAAAACTCCAAAAACAGGTCAAGTAGCTCTGGGGAAGCCAATCATAAATTAGAACACTTGCTAAACAACTGGCCATTAAGTGAGGACCCCTTGTATTTGGTTTGCCAGTCACCTGGCCATGCCCATCCAGTCACATGACCAGCAAGCCACATCCTCAAATTAGGCCATGCCCACATAAATTTGAATCCCAGCCCTGGGTGGGGGGCATGGAGGATGAGTTTGTAGCACCAAGGGGGCAGTGGACTTAAAAAGTTTGGGAACCACTGCACTAATCTGTATAAGTTTTGTTTATAAGTTTAAACATGTAACTCACTAATTAAGTTCTACCTGTTTGTCTTGGTAAATATTTGCAGAAGCGTCCAGTTTTAAATTAAATCTATTTGCTTGAACATGTATTCTTCAAATTGAGATCTGCTTAGTTACTGGCCATGGAATCAAACTTTGATGTTGATTTCAAATTTTTCAATTTTTTTTAGAAATTTGCCTGTGGCATTATATGCAATTTGAAAATCTGTAATATTTGACTCAGTTCTTTCCAACAAGCTCAAATATATGACAATAAAAAGTTCAGTCTTAGTTACGATTTCTGATGTAGAAAGCTTCAACAAAATTATTATTTCATTTGTATTCAGTGAATAATAGAACACAAAATATGTTTTTTACCCTGAGAATGCTTCTGAGATCTTTAAAAGCATCATGAGAATGAAGAGTCTGCCATTCTCCAAAGAGCTCCTCCATTCTCACAAGACCTAGAGAAGACCTCAGAAGCTTTGCAAAGTATTGTGAAAACAAGGCATCACTTTGGAGAGTAAACAGCTCATGCAATTTGAATTGGCCTTGGGGGAAAAAGGGTTGGCATGACAAGCAGTTACCTCGCATACAGATACATTACAATCAAGCTGTGCATGCCTCAGCAGCATCAGGAAGAGAAATGGCCAGGGTCAGCTGGGAAGATGGAGTGCAGAGCAGTGAGGGTAGCTTGGTTGGGCTGCGCTGCGCTACAAAGGACAGATATGAGCAATATATTTATTCTTAATTCCTATTGAGAGAACAAAGGAGTTTTTAAAACACAAAAAAAGAATTGTTGTAATGACGAGGCAGTCCAGTTGTTTGATCATGAACAACTGAATCATGATCTTTATTGGAATATAGTCTTGCATTTATATACATTTTTAGTTATCCTCCATCACTGGTTAACTTTGGTTACTGCTTAACTTTTGTTACTGTTCAGCACAGTAATCCATACATTTAATCATCTCTAGTTAAAGTCTAACATATGTTTATTTCCCCTCTCTAATCCTCCTTTAGATTGGTGACTTTGTTTGCCTGAGTTGTTTTTGCTTGGAAACATTCTTTATCTGAGGTTTGCCATCCAAGATTGGAACATTCCTGCAATTACAACTCTACAAAGAATTCCTGTTGCATTGACAGAATCATCTGCTATAATCCCACATTATACTTTCAAAGGGAGGTGGCGATTATTATACAATTGGTGGTGATGCTGGTTTAAACTGACTTGGAGTGGGCAGCTTTCCTAGTAATTGGATGACAGATAACTCTTGAAATAATTGGCTTTTGAACATTTGGAGGATTTTGTGGTATTCTGCCATTTGGCACTCAGAAAGAGGAGTATGATCAAATCACTGGTGAATGACTTGTAAGTTCTATTCAGTATTTTAATTAGTGACTGTGTTTAGAAGATAAAGCACTAAAGAATTATAATTTGTAAAAGCAGTTGAAATTAGAATATCATGGTCTTTTCATTTTTTCTCTCAGATAAATATTCCTGTTTCTGACATCAAAAATTTCAGCAAGAGAATTTTCCTTTCCACTCAGAATATGTGCCACACAAAATTTCACACTGACTTTATGGTTGTCTAGTATCAGCCAATTAGAAATGTGAAGCTGCTTGTCAGGAAACACATTTGGCTGCTTTAATATTTTAGAGATTGCCGTATTTTCTAAATACTCAAATGCTTCCTGTCAGCAAGCTTAGTTTATATTTTTTTTTCCTTTTCTTCTCAAAATATTTTAAGTATGTTGCCATATTTTACTGGGCTATTTTACTCCTGTCAAAGGAAAAATATGTCTCTTTTCTGAAGGTTCTAGCTCTCATTTTATGAAGCTGGTAGAAACCTGCCTTTCTGGTTTTTACTGCTGCTGCATTATAAAACATAACTTTATGACTCATTTTGAACAATTCTTTGTTTGCTGATGATTTTTCAAATCTTTCCCTAATCAGAATGTAAGCCTTTATCAAATTTAATTATGAAGCTAACTCTTTAAATTTTAGAAATATTCTCAGTCCAGATTGGTGATTCAATGTATTTCTTCTCTCCCTTTGATGGAGTTTTCTGCCTGAAGTGTGTGTAATGATCAGGATTGGACTCTGTTTGGAAGCAGGATGCCACATTATTCCTTAGCTTTGCTTTTAGGTCAGCTTTCAGCAAAGCAGGGCACTCTCAAAAATCTATACAACCATGCTAATGGAGTCAGTGACCTTGTTTATATAATTCATTTAATTCAGTCAAAGGGGGGATTAATGTGTCATGTGAACACTTGACTGCAGTGATAGAAAGATTAATAGAGCTTTCATTGGTCAATCATGTTCATACAAAGTTAGTGGAGCTAAGTCTTTGGATAGTGCCACAAAATTGGGTTTCTCTAGACACACTATACCCATAACACACAGCCAAAGGAAGCAGAAAATGTTGGGAATAGGTATGGTGTTGATCGCCATTGGGCCACGAGTGATTTGCATTTCCCCTCCTCTGATTCTGAAAGTTATTAGAAGAAATGACAGTTCCCCATCCTTTTTGTAGGGGCTGGGAAAATACCTAAAACAAGCACTCCCTGCTTGACTCCATCATTCCTGATCATGCTGGTAGGGCTGTGTTAAGTCTGTTACTTGAAGAAATGGATGACTGAGTCAGCTGTCTTGTTCAACCAGCCTTAATAAGATTTTTGCAGGAGGAAAAGATCACACCTACGCAAGTGCACACATATACTAATTACATCACTATATGGATCTTGCTATCCACTATCTATGCTTGCTGACAATTCTAAGAAGTTATAGCCATCAGAAGTCTACCTTACTATGTTCAGACATGTGCCCTACTCTTTTATGAGTAATTCAAACTATAATAGTCTTAACATAGGATGGAAAAAGCTCTGATACTAGTTGAATATGCTTTGCATTACAAGTAATGTCAACTTGATAGTCATCATGACTCATTTCTGAAGTAGCTTAATTTCATGTAAGAATTTCACTGATTCCTCTAAATGCAGATCAAGTGAAAGGTTCTGAATACCAATAGAAACATTGAAAAGTATAGGATACCAATGTGGGTTGTATATGAAAAGTATCTCTGTAGCAGTTACTATATTTCTGTTCAATTAATATGACATGTATTCTTATTGATTTTCCTTTAACTTGTTAAGGAAATAGACAATATAAAACACAAGCTTTACTCATAAAGATAAGTAAAGTAAAATATTGGCCTACTAAAATATTCAGAATTTTTCCCCTCCTTTTTGCATCTGAACTGCTTTATAAAGATATATTTTTCCTGTTATTTATATATGCAGAAGCTATAGCTTAGTGGAGTAATTCAGTATAACTGCACAGCTAAGAATTCGATAGCATTAGTGTCAAATATTTCTTCCTGGAATATTTGAAAGCTATTGTCAGTCAAAACTCATACTAGGTGGCATGGGAAAATCAGGCATCTTTCTACAGTAATAATTAATGAGCTTGTGATGATATTGCTTCTTCAGAAATCATAACCTAGATTTAATACAACCACAGTTAGACTACATGGTAATCATATAATTACTGAAAACTTGGGAACAGATGCATGTTCATGACAAAGAAATGAAGCAATACAGGCAATCCTTGACTTAGGACCATAATTGAGCCTGGAATTTTACTTACAGCTTGTGGTGGTCCACTTAAACACCAGTCCTCATTTTATGACCTTTTTTTGTGATGATCATAAAGCAAATTCATTTTCCCCATGGACATTTTTTTTTGCCAAAAACTGAAAGTAAAAGGCAGAAACTGGCAAAAACTGCAGTCACATGACTGCGGGATGCTAACTAAATGTAGCCAGTTGCCAAGTGCACAAACTGTGATCACGTAATTGTAAGGGAGTATGGCCATTGGAACTTAAAAACCGGATTATAAGTAGTTCTGGGGAACTCCATTGTAATTTCTAATTATCACTATTCAACTGGTCATAAAATAAGGACTACCTGTAATGCTGTTTTTTGCCCAACTTATAGGCCTTGTCGTTTTTTGACTCTACTTGGGCATGGATTTACTAAGTTCAACTTTGTATCATGGAGGGACCAACAGAATAATCACAGTTATGGTGGGCAAGAAAGGAGCAGTTACAAATGCAAACAGTGAAAAAAATATTGTAGTGAAAGTGGTTGATGCTCTTCAGTTGTTCTGGACAGAAAACTCCAACTATGAGCAACCCTGAAAATTTTAATTGGAAAATCTAGAGGGCATTTGATTGTGTACCACAAATGTAAGCCTATGGTAGCTTATAGCTGCTCCTACTTACAAATTTCTAAGTTAAAAACTTTCTCCTACATGAACAAAATTTTCCACATCTCCAACCTAGAAAATCGCAGAAGATGGGAAAAGACAGGAAAGGTTAGTTTGTGGTAGAGTTGGGCTTGAAAATACCTGAAAGAGGACCCAGAGAGTGGGGGCAGAGGGTTGCTTAGGCAGGGAGGAGTCTGTTCCACTTCAATGTCAAACCTGGGATGAGGGTCAATCAGGGAAGAAAAAAACATTGAGTCACACTTGAGCCTGAAGAGATTTATAGTAGAGAAATGGGTTTATAGTAGAGAAATGGGGTGCTGCAAGAAGAGCCATTGGGACCTGGAATCTGGCATCCCCTGTCACCGTGAAGCCTCCATCAAATGTGTTCCTACTTATCCCTGAGAAGAATGGAGTAGTGCATTTCTGTCCTCCCTCCAGTTGTGCATGGTGCCAGCACCTGATTGGCTTGCTGGCAGCCCTTCCCTAAAAAGGGTCCTAATAGCCCATGAGAAAACTGGCCATGCCAGCAGCCAAAGCTGCAGTGGATCAATGCAGGAGAGATCCTCTGTACTCTCACATCAAGGTGGATGATTGCTCAGCTGCCCCAAGAGGCAAGAGGAAATTGATTATCTTGTTACTAGTCAGAGGATGGGAGGGTTTGGGTTAGTCCTTGATCGATTGGGCGGAGAAATGTAACTTAATTTATGTAAAGTAAGAATTGTACTTTATATAGTTTTTTTAAATACTTGATTGGACCTATGAACAAAATGGACTGACAAACAGCTTTGTAAGTAGAAGGCTGTCTGTACAGAGTTATTTTTTTCTCTCCAAAATATTTATGTTCAATATAGGCTGAAACTGATCTTATACTCATGCTTTTAAAAAAGTCTTTGTGATTTTATGCTATTTTTCTTATTACATGTTTTAATTTTGTCAAAGTAATTTAAATTAATTAAATACAGGTGTTGCAATTTATATTACCTGCTAGCTTTGAGATATTTGAACATTAAAATGTCTTTGGGATTCTTTTTTTTTTCTTGGCTATTTTATATGGTTTCAGATGAGATTTTTCTCTTATTCTTTTTTTACATCTAAACCGTATGAGTCTGCTTGATCATTTATTCAAAACTTTTATTTTCTCTTTTCATATTGTTGGCACATTAAATACTAAATGCATGATACCTCTAATTTCTTCATGGTTAATTCTTCTGTGCTTTAGCCTTTTTTAAAAACTTGTTGCTGAATGTATGATAAAGAGAAACAAATGTGCTATTATACTGATATTTTAATTATAGAGCATCATACAATATCCTTCATTATCCAGGAAATTAGCTAACAATATGTACTTATACAGTACTACTAGCAAAGTAAAATAAATTGCCTTTTTCCTACAAGTAGTCCTTGCCTTTATTATTTAACAGCTGTTTCCACTATATATTAATGCCCTTAAAATAAACCGCAGTATCAACTAGCAATGCATGCATAAATATGCCAAAGTTGAATTCATTAAATCAGTCTGTGTATGGATTCGCCTGATGTTTTCCCTCTTCCCTTAGGGCATCTGAAATCACAAAGTGTTGAGGAGAAGGTGTGAATACAGGCAAGAATGAATAATGCAGAATTACTGCACATCACAGTTTGAGTACATAATTATGTGACCTTGTGATGTTAGAGATTAAAAACTTGTCAATATAATTGCTGAACTTGTTCGATAAAATGACTGACGAATATGAGAAAAAAACCTTTCTTGTCATTGCAATTTTTGTTAAAGACCAGTTCTAACAATGCAGGCTTCTCTGGTAGACTTATCTAGCTGAATGCATGAATGCCACTATGTAGCTTACAAAAGAATGAACATTTGTATGAAAAGTCTCTGCACATTCTTTCCCACAGAAATCAACGAAAGGATCGGTTGTCCTGGGCTACGTATTCCGGCATTTAAACCTCATTGAGATAGATTATTTTGGACTGAGATACTGTGACAGAAGTCACCAGACGGTGAGTAAAGCTACAAGGGATTAGATATGCCAGAATAGATAGCAGAGTGACCTTTTTTTCTTTTACAGTTCTGTTTTACACTGTCATATGCTGTTTCAGCAAGTTAATTGTTAAACAGATAAAATCTACATGCCATTAATGCATGCGAATTAATATTAAGTCAGGAATTCCTTGAGAGGGGACGGTTGGTAATTAGCTGTATAAAATTGCCTTTCCTATTCAGAGGAATAGATCCAAGTCTCAAAAGGCTAACATGTCAATAAGTAAATACTGTGAAGCTCACATCTAAAATAAAATTTATATTAATGCTGATATTATTCAATTGCCTACATGTTATTTTTGAGTATCCCCAAACTCTCAGTGCTTAGTCTAATTAGGCATCTTTTAATCTCATTCTTGATGCTAAAGATGTATGGAAGGATAGCACGTATAGAGACTTTCCTGTTCAATAGATAGTTGTATTAGTTAGATTTTTATGGCAATGGGAGTCAAAAGTGCACATCCTGTCTTAAGAACATATACAACTGGACAAAATGTTTATGGACACATTGAATATTATGCAAAATGCATTATATATTATCAAGGGAAGCATCAGCATATGTGTGGGGACAAACGAACTGAGGAGTTCAGCAAGGTAACCACTGTGTGGTAAAAGCTGTTCCCGAGCCTGCTGGTCTTAGACTGCAGGCCCCCTCCCAGATGGAAGAAGAGTAAACAGTTTGTGGGCTGGATGGAAGGGGTCCTTAACGGTCCAAGGGGTCCTTAATGATGCTGTGGGCTTTACACAGACATTGTTTCCTCTGAATGTCTACAATAACAGGAAGTGGAATCCCTCTAATGAGCTGGGCGGTTTTCACCACCCTCTGTAATGCCTTTTTTTCTTTTTTAGTGCAATTTTCATACCAAACTGAGATACAGCTAGTTAAGATGCTCTTGACTGTGCAGTGGTAGAAATTAGTCAGAATAGCTGAGGAGAGGTGATTCTTCCTCAGTAATCTCAGGAGGAAGAGGCGCTGGTGAGCTTTCTTAATCAGACTAGTGGTATTAATCTGCCAGGACAAGTCCTCAGAGAGGTGGATCCCCAGGAACTTGAAGCTGGTAACACGTTCTACCATTCTCCCGTTGTTGTANATCTGCCAGGACAAGTCCTCAGAGAGGTGGATCCCCAGGAACTTGAAGCTGGTGACACGTTCTACCATTCTCCCGTTGATGTATATAGGAAAGTATGTGTGACCATTTTTTTTTCTGAAGTCCACAATGAGTTCTTTGGTCTTGTTAGTATTAAGTAATAAATTGTTGTCAGCACACCACATAGCTAGGCACTGCACCTCCTTCCTGTATTCTGAATCGTCGTCATCATTGATGAGTCTGATCACCATGGTATCATCTGCGAACTTGATAATAGTGCTAGAGCCATACACAGGCCTGCAGTCATAAGTGAAGAGAGAGAACAGGAAGGGGCTCAGCACACAGCCTTGCGGTATGCCAGTTCTCAGTGTGATAGTAGATGGAGTTATTCAACTTGACATGTTGTGGTCTGTTTGTCAAAAAGTCCAATATCCAATTACAAAGAGTAGTGTTAATACCAAGGTCACCAAGTTTAGTGATCAACCTGGAGGGAATGACTGTGTTAAATGCTGAACTAAAGTCAACGAACAGCATTTTAGCATAGATATTCTTATTGTCCAGGTGTGTTAAAGTGATGTGTAATATTATGGAAACAGCATCCTCGGTACTCCTGTTCTTGCTATAGGCAAATTGGTAAGGGTCCAGTGTAGTTGGGAGGCAAATTTTGAGATGTGCCAGGACTAGTCTCTCGAAGCATTTCATGATTGTAAGTGCTATAGGGCGGTAGTCATTCAAACACTCTGGTTTGGAGTGTTTAGGCACTGGCACTATGGAAGTGGTCTTGAAGCAAGTTGGTACAGTTGTTTGGGAAAGAGACAAATTGAAAATGTCAGTCAAAACCACAGGCAACTGTTCAGCACAAGCCCTAAGTACACGTCCTGAAATGCCATCGGAGCCTGCAGCTTTAGGTGTGTTTATCCGGCTCAGAACAGCACAGACTTCAGTGGTAGAGAGTGTGAGGGGCTGTAAGTTTACAGAGGGTCTGATCTTGGTCACTATCTCCTGGTTGTCTCATTCAAAGTGAGTGTAAAAATCATTCAGCTCATCAAGAAATGACACATTTGTAAATGAGGGAGTAAAATGGGCAGGCTTGTAGTCGGTAATATTCTGGATGCGTTGAAGATTGGAGTTAGCAAGGTGATCCTCAATACTTAGCTTATAGCTACACATTGCTTTCTTAATAGCCCTTCTCAAATTGGTCCTAGATGCACTATAGGCCTGTCTGTCACCGGATCTGAAGGCAACATCTCAAGCCCGAAGCAAGAGACTGATCTCCCTATTCATCCATGGCTTCTCATTAGGATGTAGGATGATCTGTTTTTCAGTTGTGACACTGTTGATTGTGAAGTTAATATGATCCAAAATAGAGGTATATTTATCAATGTCCATGTGAGAGTCAGAGGTAGCTTGAGAGGCAAACATACTCCAGTCCATCTGCTGAAATAGGTCCTGCAGTATATTACCTGATTCTTCCAGCCAAACTTTGATTGTAGTCACAGAGGGTTTCATACGCTGAATGAAGAGTGTATATTTAGGGAATAGGAACAATGGGAGGTGATCAGACCGTCCCAGGTGGGGGAGAGAGAAAACTGTATGCATCTTGAACATTAGTGTAGACCTGATCCAATGTTTTATTCTCTTTTGTGTGACATAAAATACTGTGATGAAATTTAGGGAATACTGTTCTCAAGTTAAGAGTGATTAAAATCACCCCCAACAATGAAAGCAACCTCAGGATGCAATGCTAATTGCTTGCTAATGGTTGCACATAGTTCTTTCATTGCTAGCTTGGCTTTAGCATCTGGTGGGATACATGCAACAGTTATTATTAAAGAAGTGAACTCCCTCAGTAGGTAAAAAGGTCTACACTTGATCATGAGGAATTCCATGTTAGCAGAGCAATGTTTCTCAATAATAGCAGAGTTTGTGCACCAGGTTTTATTCATATAAATGCATAAACTCACACCTCTGATCTTTCCAGAACCTTCCACTGTTCTGTCCAGCTGTAAAGTATAGTGATCAGCTAATGCAATAGCGCTATCGGGAATGCTACTATTCAACCATGTTTCCATAAATAAGATGATGTTACAATCCATTAATTCTTTGTTGGTAGCAATAAGAAGTCGAAGTTCATCCATCTTGTTTGCCAGAGACTGTACATTAGCAAGAAATATGCTAGGTAAAGAGAGCCAATGCTGCTTTAGTCTTAGCTTAGCTCTCAAACCTCCGCGCCTCCCTCGTCTTTGTTTACAATCTCGATGACACCTGTGAGCACTTCCACCCAGCCAGGAAGAGTGCATAGCCTCCAATATCTTGGAGATCTCAGCAGGGATGAGACAAATGTCTAAAATGTCACTGTTGTGATAAATAAAACCAATTTCCAAAAGTTCCTGTCAACTGTAGAAAGTCAAACTGAGACTCTTTTGTGTAAACAGACTGGCTGCAAACAAAAAAACTATTAACTTGCAAATTCTAGGTAGATGCTGAGACTTGTGTTGTGCACACGCCACCATCATGCATAGCGTTCTGGTTCGAGGGCATGTGTTGTGGATGGTACATGGTTCTCTTCAGAGTACTTTATGAGGAGATCATTATCTGGCACCACATATATAGGTAGAACCTCTTGAAGTCGGGTGTAGGTTCCACACTGTGCATTAGAATTGTCTTGCGGTTGTGGCAAGAACTCTTTTGCCTGTGGATTGAGGGTGGCAATTGTGGTTGGTTGCATGCCTAGTTGTTGAGAAGTCGTTGTGATCACTGGTGAGCTAAGTGAATTAAGTGAGCTAAGCAGGCCGTGAGATGTTGGGGTAGGTTTGCTAATTCTGGGAAGAGAATCTCGGACTTTAGGTCGTACTAAAACAGTGGAAAAAGAGTTTAGAAAGCACATTTCATATAAAGCATATTTGCACATTTTATATTTAGTGTAGGTCATATTTAGCAAAGGCCAGCTTCCCGTTACTCTGTCGAACATAACATTGTGTAACCCACAAGATTGCTGAAGTAAGGAACTTGAATTAACCACTTTACTGTAAACAAGGGTGAACNCAGCTTCCCGTTACTCTGCTGAACATAACATTGTGTAACCCACAAGATTGCTGAAGTAAGGAACTTGAATTAACCATTTTACTGTAAACAAGGGTGAACATGGAAAATTATTGGTGGTGTAAGATAACTGAATAGTCAAAAATATACTTGTTATTTCCTCTTTATATTTCCTTTATAGAAATACAAAAACATATAACATATTATCCATATTTGGTAAAATATAATAATGTAATGCCCAGGTCTGCGTTGAGGTCATACTGGGTATAAAAATGTTGTATTAGGAAAAAAGGGGGGTTCAGAATTTGCCATGTTAATGCTCTGAATCTTGTGCACAAATAAACCTGTGTTCTCCAACCTTTCATGGTCTTGTGTCCTGATTTGGAAGAAAGAATTGCTGCAACAGTACAACATCAGTTGGGGAAGGTTTGCTGTTGGTGGGAAGTGAATCTCATATTTTAGGTCTTACAACATCAGTTGTGTGACTGATGTTTAGAGTCTGTGGTTGAGATTCACTCTTGTGCTTCCCTGGTTGTGGGAGACTGCTAACTAACTATGCCGGTTCCACCAACTCATTTCATAGCGAGTGCTGGTCATCCACGTAGGCTTTGACCCATGTTTCAGGGCTCTCTGCACCCAAGTTGTCGAGGTCAGACTTAAGGGAGCCAGTGTTAGCTGCCTTCTGCAATGTTGCAGTCTGAGCTGTTTTTGCTGCAGTGTCTCTTTGTCGTTCAAGCAACTCCACTTGGGCCTGAGCTTTGGACATTTCTGCCTGTTGTTTGGCTAGTTCTGCCTTCTGCCGTGTCACCTCTGTCATTATATGTAAATCTGCCTCTGCTACCGCAGCTTCAATTTGAACTTCTACAGCTCAGTCAGCATAACTTGCTGCTTTGGAGGTCTTAGATGCATTGCTGCAGTGGGAAGATGCTCTGGAAGGATGGAAAGACCTAGCAGCAGAAAGTTGCCATGAGATGCTGGAACCTACTTGTGGTCTAGCCAGTTTGGGATGAGGAAGGAGGCTTTCTGAGAATAGTGGGAGGAAGCCACGTGTGAACGGGTGGCTATGTCAGATGTGGCCCTGTCCCTTGACATTTCTTCCAGCTTTAGAGCTTTGCTGATTGCTGCTTGGAGAGCATTTTGCCTTCCCTAATGCATTCTTCGTGTTCCTTGTGTACTTCCTGGAAGTATTGAACAAGTTCTTCGAGGTTTGGGTCATCCAGCCTCAACTGGATGATCTTGAGTTGACTTTCACTGTCTCTCCACTCTGGGAGGTCCTGTAGGTCTTCCTGCAATGTGCGGAGTCTCCCAAGGGACAACCTACGTTTGGGAGTTTCACAGATCTTCTCCAGTTCTGTCCATGATTCTACATAATGATGATACTGCTTGTCTCACTTGTTCCTCAATAAGGAGTCCATGGGTGCAGTAGGCCTCCTATGTTGTCTGAGGTCGTAGGCTTTCTGAGGTGTCATCACTTCTTCGGGGGTTGGGGCATCCGAAACTGGGTTTTGGGAACCAGGCTCCATGTTTACATCAAAAGTGGGGGGAGAATTCGAGTCCTTTGGTACATCAGACATCTGTCATGGCAAGAGAAGTTGCCATACTTCAAATTGGCAAAAGGAGAATTTGGGAAATTTAGTGGTTTTCCATTTTGTCCATGAGGGTGCGCTGCAAGCAGGTAACTGAATGTAACAACTTCTGCGAAATTCAGGTGGCGCTACAGGCTTGTGGCTAAATTGATAAATTCAGTAAATTTTGATGGTCAACCACTAGAGATGTGCACAGGTCTGAGCAATCCTATCAGAGTTACAATTTGGCTGTTAAAGGGTGCGTTGCAAAGTCTGGAAGACATTTGGCACAAAGCATAAATTTGCCTGTTTATGGTACTTGCTAGCCCATGAAGACGCTGTTGCTATACACAAATAGGTCTCTTAGTGATGCTTGACCCTTGGGTTAAAGTGGCAAGAAGTTGCTAAAATTAGGAAACTTCCTGCAAATTCATTACTTGCCTTAAAAAAAATTTGGGAGAATTTTGGGAGATGGTGCTAGAGACTGGCAGTTGAATGGCAATTGAGAAGGCTGGAATAAAAGGTAGACACAATGCTTTAAGGGCCTGTCACAAAGGCCGATGGATGCAAAAAGTATGTAAAAAGGACACAGCGGACGAGAAAATGTTCCATCCGGAGTTATCCGCTCTCAAAAGTGCCCCAAATTTGCATAAAGAGAACGGACAACAATGGAAAGGAACGGACGGGGGGAGGATGCAGCCAGGATGTTAAGCGGATACTCCATGGAAACCTAATGGATGGAAGCGGATGGCACGTCTGCAGGGCTTCTGGGGGAGCACAGCGAAGTGGACGCGCAGCCGAAGGAGCGGATGCAGAGCGGATGATGCAGATGCAGAGCGGATGCCTAGCGGATGCCTAGTGGATGCAAAGCGTTCACTGCACATGTGGGAGGATATAAAAGGATGCAGCTCGCAAGCAGGTCACCATTCAGAGGAAAGACCTGCTGCCAGAGACATCTTGAGAGA